>JAYWMT010000167.1:0-203939 GCA_039090855.1 Macrothele yani
TGGATTAGCTTTCTGCACCTGCTACTTTCCAAAAGCTTATGGATACGGTTCTCAGACCTGTTCTCAGTCCCCATGTGCATGTATATTTGGATGACATTATTATTACATCCGAGACTTTTGACGAGCACCTTTCTCTGCTCAAACAGGTGTTCCAACTTTACATACAATGCTGGCTTGACGTTAAAAACCTAGTAAATACCAGATAGCGAGGGACGATATTGTATATCTGGGGTTGAAAATCACTCCTCACGGCTTATTTACGGATAATGAAAAAATTCTAGGCCTATTGATGACTTTCCTCGGCCTAAAACAGCAAAAGAACTATCACGCTTTCTGGGAATGACCGGATGGTATCAGCAAGTTCGTCCCCGCTTATGCTACAAACTGTGAGCCATTGTATGCTTTAAAACGTAAATACAAGAAGTTTTGTTTGGACACCTGAGGCTAACGCTGCTTTTGAAACACTGAAGTCTGCGTTGACTCAGCCTCCTGTGTTGGCTTTCCCGGATCATACTAAGGAATTTGATATTTATACTGACGCATCCGGAGTTGGTCTTGGTTGCGTTTTGTCACAAGCTGGGCATCCAATAGCTTTTGCGTCTCGTACTTTAGCCAAAGCTGAGACGCAATTATTCAGCTACGGGAACGTAAATGTCTTGCTGTAGTGTATGCTCTTGACAAATTTCAATGTTATCTTAACGAATTGACAGTTAACATAATTACGGATCATTCTGCCCTCCAGTTTTTGAATTCTGCTAAGCACCTATCTCAAAGACTTCATGAAGTGGGCTCTTAAGTTACAAAAAGAGCAATATCAAAATTTCGTATCAGCCAGGTCATAAGAATCAATTACCGGACGCATTGTCTCGCGTTCCGATTAGTGGGGTCCCCACAGAAACTACTCCTGGATGTCAGCCTTTACTTCTAATAGCTGATATAACATCCACAGAGCAGATAATGGCAGAATTAATAAATGATCCAGATTTTGGGGATATCTATAATTTTTTGCTTGCGGGTTCGCCCCTACAAAGTGATCCTTCTCTGGCTGGAAGGTCACAACATTATTTGTAGTCATAGAGGGTCTTCTTTACTATACGGAAATCTAGGACTACAAGGGCAGAGTTTCGCCCATGTATTCCGCGAACCCTTAGAATGGCCCTTTTAAACGAATTTCATGAAAAACCTATTGCAGGCCATTTACAGGTATTCGCAAGACCCGTTGTAAATTGCGGGATGTTGCCTATTGGCCTGGCATGTACCAAAGTGTGCTCGCATACGTTCAATCATGTCACTTGTGTCAGATTAATAATTACCGTAATGTAAGACCGGCCGGTCATCACTTGAAATCTAGTTCAACAAGTTCTCATGTTTTTGATATTATTTCTAATAGATTTATTGGGACCTTATCCTTTATCTGTTAAAAAACAAAACAAAGAAGCTCTCGTTACGTTTTAGTACTAACTGATAATTTTTCTAAATGGGTTGAAGTTTTTCCCATTAAAGCCGCTACGGCAGAAGTTATTTGTAATGTATTAGTTAATGAAGTATTCTCTAGATATGGTGCACCTAATAAAGTAGTTTCGGATAATGGTCCTCAATTTATTTCTTGACATTTTTGAAAGAATGTGTGCGAGACTACACAATAAGCATAAATTCATTTCCCCATATCATCCCCAGAGTAATCTTGCGGAACGCGTAAACCGCACGCTAGTGAAAATGATTGCTACATTTGTCATGGATCATCACGAGCGATGGGATGACCATTTGGAGCTTTTTCGTCGTTCGCCCTCCGCTCGTCTGTCCACGAATCTACTAAAATTACTCCTGCAGAACTTTTTCTGGGTCGCAAAAATTAAAATCCCTTTTGAAAATTTAACGGGGATTATCGACGAATCAAACCAGCGACCAACTCCGCAATCAGTACGAATCATGGCTGAAAAAGCTCGTGTTGCAATGCTAGGAGCACAAGCGGCTCAAGCAAGATATTATAATACTAGGCGAAAAAGTTCAGGGAACCAGATCTTGTCGTTGGAGATCTCGCTCTCGTGGAAATGCACTTCCAGTCTTCTGTTTCTCATACTTTAGTGAAGAAATTTGCACCCAGCTACGAAGGTCCATATCGGGTGGCAAATGTGTTTGAAAATAACATTGTTCTTGAAAAAACCTGACAAAAAATTTCAATACGTACACGTTGCTCAGTGTCGCAAGTATCATGAACGAAATATGGATTTTATAATCAACCCTACTCAACCTTCTGTTCCACAGACTCAAGAGTCTATATCTCACGATCAACCTCCAGAAATTTTGGACGAACCAACAAACATTTTTGAAGAATCTTCAGTGATTTTTTTCTTCACCCTCCCCTCCTCAAGACGGGTTTCCAAAACACGCAACCTGATTCTCCCATGAGACGAAGGCTCGAATCAAGTTCTTTAAAAATAGCTAGTATCGTTCCTTTCCCTCCAACCATTGCCAAGACTATTGCTGCGTCTCGTTTCCTTGGATAACTCTGCACCAACACAAGCTCTTACTTCCTTGAATACCTCGTCCAGAGAGTATTCCTATAGGCAGAAATAAACATCGTCCTGCACGACCACTAAATTACAGCAGCGACTCAGAGGCTTCGGATATTTCTGATTTATCAGTTATGGACAATAATTTTGACTATTACAAAACCGTCCAGTAACACCAAAAGCTGGTCGGAAAACGTAACTTGTCTCCCCTTAATCTGCTTCGCCGCAACAGCGACGAAGGCAGATATCCTTGCATCCGCCCGGGTTTCGCCCCTGGAACCTACGCTCAGGGCAAACAGGGCCGATACCTGCTGCTGCTACTCTCATGCCACGAGGGCAAAAACGAAAACAAACGATGTGGCCGGAGCCACGTCCGTCCAAAAGAATGCTGGAAGGACAACACTGGCCCCAGCACAAAGGGACTACATATCAAAAGCATGGGGGAGCACGTTCCTGTCAGCCGCAGGGATTTTTGGACCGCCAGACTTAGTCCGTTCCTGATCAACGGACTTCAGCCGTTACTGACCGTTCCTGTCAGCCGCAGGGATTTCCGGACTGCCAGACTTCTGCCGTTCCTGACCGACGGACGTCAGCCGTTCCTGACCGTTCCTATCAGCCGCAGGGATTTCCGGACCGCCAGACTTCAGCCGTTCCTGACCGACGGACGTCAGCCGTTCCTGACCGTTCCTATCAGCCGCAGGGACTTCCTGACCGACAGACTTCAGCCGTTCCTGACCGCTTCTGTCAGCCGCCGGGATTTCTTAACCGACAGACTACCGATGTTCCAGATCCATTCAAGTCCCTGAAACGCACTACGCCACCTGAATTTATCAGTCCGATTAGACCTGGAAAACGTTATCGTACTAGAGTTTTTTATGCGTCCTCGAGATAAGTAAGTTCTCGTTTACAGGTTCTTTTCTCCGTTTGTTGTTTTTGCTGCACGACCAGTTGGCGTGTCAGAATTTCTTTTTTTCGTGTGGGCGTATGCATTCTTTTTTGTGTATATGTGTTTTTTTTATATTTCTTCTATGTCCATCTACTAATCCAAATTTTTTTATATATATCTATGTGCTTAGGGGTAAAATAATAAAATTGTTACTGTTAGGCAGCTCCAGGCAATCTTCGCTGCTGATACAGTTGGTGTGTATTCAACGAATAATGAGAACGTAATTTGAAATTAAAAAAGTGATTCCTGCTAGGCAGAATAAAAGGAAGGTATGCCGATGCAGGTTTGTTTTGTTCAAGTATACAAAGTGTTTCACAGACGAATACAGATTTCTTGAGTTTGTCATGCCAACTTTGATATTGTACATACTGCTGCCACCAAAACAACAACAAAAAAGAGGTCGATAAACGTCAATCAACGAAGTGTAAGACTTACACTCCAAAATTGATAGGTTTTTTGGAAAAAAAAAAAAAAAAAAAGAAAAAAAAAATTAAGGGGGAGATGATGTAACTTATACTCTATATTCACTTTCCTTTTGATTTGTACTATCTCTGGTTATTTTATTTTACTATGTAAATTATCTTCTTACTGAACGAGATGTTATTTCACCCGCTGAATGAGATCTGGCAATGAGTGTAAGTCATGACGTGGTGGTAGTCAGTATAAATAGGCGTGTTCAACGATACCTAAGGAGAGCGTTATTTTATGTGAAGGAGAGCGTTTGTTGTTGTATAGAGAGAGCGTTTGTTGCTGTATAGAGAGAGCGTTTGTTGTTGTACGAAGTGAGCTGTGGTTTATGTGTCAGAAAGCTGGTGCTGTATAAAGAGAGTTCGTTTATGTGAGAGCGAGAAGTCTCAATAATAAAGAATTTGTTGTAAGTACGTTTTTCTCAGTTCATAGTTTTTGTCAGATCTCTGTCTGGCTGTTAGGTTTATTTCATTTAGTGTTATTAGTAACAACCAGCATAAGACTTTATTCATCTTAATTACTACTACAACATTACTACCAGTTATAAACTTGTTCATTATTATTACTACACTACTAGCAGGAAAGTTTATTCATAATTAATAACACAACAACCATTAGAAGAAGCTGAATTCATTACATTATAATTGAAGGAAGCTATATTCACTATAATTAGCTAGTGAAAGCAATTATATTCACTACAACTTCTTGTTTTTCCTCCGGGCCTCGGTACTGGTAGTAGAGCGACATTTGCCGTGGATTGATGACACACGAGATGTGGAATCAGAGGAAAGGTCCACCTCATCGACAGGAGCGAAAGTGCCGACGGTGAATGAAGCTTGAAGATCTGCCGTGTTGTCCTCTGGTGGAGAGAGAACACGGGAAGGCAAGAAGGAGTCAAGCGGAGGAAAATCCGACAGAGTGGAGAAAGCAACATCGGAAGACGCGTGTTGATCGAAGGCTTTAATAAGATTTTCGGTAGAACCGGGTCCAGGAGGTGCAGACGCAGGTGGAGGCATGGAAGCAGAAACGGAGAAAGAGGTTGAATGCTGCCTTGGAGCTCCAGGATTCAGTGGCTCTGCATGGGGGCAAAGAGCCTGCTGATGGCCGTAAGCCTTGCAGCGTGAGCAATGAGCAGAGGTGAGCAGCTCAATCCGGCGGCGCTCGTTACCGCAACGAACATCGAGAAACCGTGGAAACTTTATGAAATGCTCTTCCGACGGGAAGATGACGCGAGCAGTTCTACGGAAGCCACAGATATGTTTATCATCGAGGTCAGAGGAGGAAGAGGAGAGAGTCTTCACTGGGCCGACACTCTGCCGCATCGACTAAGTGCGGCACACAGCATATTATCAGAGATCTCCGGGGGTACCGCATGTAGAGAGACCAGAACAGGACGCTGGGCGATGGATTCGGCTAAGGGGTGACGATCGCCAATTGATAGGCCCCGAGACAAGACAAGCTCGGCATATTCTTTCTTCGAAAAATAAACAATCACAATTCATGGCTTTCGAGTGAGGTGAGTGATGGCACCAGAAGAAAGCATCTTCTTGAAAGCAGAGCTGTACTGCTTCAAAGGAGTATTTGGCAGCGCATAGAAAACCAACCCCCAATTTGAGGGTCAAATAAAGACGTTGACTAGCAGAAGAGTTCTCGGAAATGTCTAATAAGATGGTGTCACCGTTGAGAGCAACGTAAGAATCCATAAGGGGCAGACTAGACGAGGAGGAAGCCGATGGAAATACCAAAGGCAGCCGCAGAATACATGCGTGCAGAAGCATCTCTTCTGGAAGGCATTGCCGCAGCATGAGACAATGTACTGGAAGCAGAGGCAGTAGAAACTGTAGAGGGCAGATTAGCGACGACATCAGAGACGTCCATGAATTCTTCATCGCCAGCAGAGGCCAGGAACGTCGCATCCACGTTCTCAATAGCAGCGTCGGAGACCTGAGCAGGAGAAGATGTGCAAATGACAGGAAGAAAATTAAGAGGCTCTCCATAACAAGCGAAGAAGGTTGATAGGCTGCGTCTGTCGTTGAAGAGGCGACGCGAGGAGCTGCAGCGATGCAGGCGGGAACAGCGCCCTCATCGGTAGATGCCATAAACGATGGCAAGGGTTAACGAAGAAAGCCAGCAGCTCGGTGTGGAAATTAAAACACTGATAATGAAAAAAAATGAGCACTCACCAAATCGTGAGGGATCTTAAACGAAAGCACAGACCTTTAACTTCAGCACACACATAGAAGAACAATGATGGGACTCACAAAACACGTACGTGAAGCACTCAAACACGGAGCTCGTGTAGACACGTGTAGGCCAAAGGTGGACCGACACTGTAATAATGTATGTCAATAAAAGCTATGTTGTGTTCCTGTTCTACATGTCGGGTGACTTTTGTCAATATAGTGTATATGTATGTATTTGGAAATATAACGAATGTTCATACACAAAAAAAGAACAACTACGGGATGGAGAGTTTTTACAGTTATATTTGAATTCAGCAACCCGAAATTAGTTAAAAACGCCTTATTTCACCCATGTTATGAAAACAAAGTTCAAAAATGTTGTGAATAGATAAAGGCATCGCTCTTTCCACGTTTTTCTTTAATTAACACACAGCAACCGAAAAAGTGTTATCCGGACACCGCTGGGATCGTACCCTAGTGCTCTCGATAACTAGCCGAGGGCGTTTTCCTTAACAGATCTCTCGATAACTAGCCTTTTTTTTTCTTTTTTCGATTTCTCTAGCTTTTTTTTTCGATCTCTCTAGCCTTTTTTCCGTACCCTGGTGCTCTCGATAACTAGCCTTTTTTTTTTCGATCTGTCTAGCCTTTTTTTTTCTTTTTTCCGATTTCTCGATAACTAGCCGAGTGCGTTCGCCTTAGCAGATCTCTTGATAACTAACCGAGTTCGTTCGCCTTAGCAGATCTCTTGATAACTAACCGAGTTCGTTCGCCTTAGCAGATCTCTTGATAACTAACCGAGTGCGTTTCCATTACGCGTAAGGCGAACGCACTCTGCTAGTTATCGAGAGATCTGGGTACGATCCCAGCGGTGACTGAATAACAATTTTTTGGTTGCTGAGTGTTAATTAAAGAAAAACGTGGAAAGAGGAATGACTTTAACTATTCACATTACCTCCACTTATTTAGAAGATTTTAACTATTTAAAAACGCTGACTAGTGTATTAACACGGCAATCAGATATCTGAAGTGCTGATATCAGGTAATCCCAAAAATACCGTCGTTTTTTAAACGTGTAAAGAAAAGAAAGAAACACGTACGTGGAACAGATGTTTTAATCCATATAATAAGTGCACCCGGTAGTTACAACCTTCTCCCATCGATCGACAAGGTTTTGAACCTGTAGAATTCCATGGGCTTCGATGCAGAAAAGGCAGAAAGGGTTCGCTGTACCTCCTCCACATTTCGAAGTGTACTCCCAGCAAGATAGTTTTGCAGGCTGCGAAAGAGGTGGTAGTCGGATGGGGCGATATCAGGGAGATATGTTGGATGCGGAAGTTTTCCCCATCCGAAGTCTTGCAACGTGGCACAGGTCGTTTTCGCTGTGTGTGGTTTCGCGTTGTTCTTCTGCAGCAGCACGCCTTTACGATTCCCGAGTGCTGGACGTTTATCCTGCAAAAAGTTGTGCGTAGAGGCTGCAGGTACTGAGAGTAGACTTCCCCTGTAATGCTTTTGTTGGGTGGCAGCAGCTCCTAATGGATTATGCCTTGCATATCCCACCACACACACATTTTTTTTTATTGGAGGTTTAACGACCAGCGTGAGCAACTCTATGGACTATAAGCAGCCGCCAGTCCCTGATTTAGGGTCACTGGTTACAGGGAAAAGAAAGAACCAGTGCCTTAAAACAAACACAACATCCATGCCTCACCGGGATTCGAACCCAGACCCCTTCACGGACGAATGGTCATAAGCCAGCGCTTAGACAACTGCGCCACCTGGGGGGGGGGGGTCCACACAAACATCAAAACTTTTCGTGCGTAACGTCTGGTTTTGCCACTGATGGCATCATTTTGTCTTTTTTCAGTCTCGGAACACAGTATGTCTTCATCTCTTTTCTCAAAGTGAAAATTCTGCCTCTCTCTCTCTCTCTCTCTTTGTCTGTCTTTACAAGAAGGACTCGGAAAATTATTTTCGTATTTACGCATAGGAGACCGCTAAACATATGAGCTATAGAAAAATGAAATTTGTTTGACCCCTGTTGTACTCGGACACGCGTTTTTAATTATTATGGCTTATGTATTATAAAACTTGAGTTTGGGGCGATGCATGCACTTCTAAAGGCTTGACTTAAAAACATTTTTGTATTCGGTGACGTGAATTACAATCAGAATACTTTCCTTCCATCCTTTGCTCAGTGTCACTCGAACTTTTACTGTTAGATGGCACAAGTAAATGGCGTTTACACACATGTATCTTCGTGCAGGAATGTGGGCGTAAATCCACTTTGAAAAAAAATTATTTTTTTTCATCTCAAATTTGAAACTGCGACTAAAAATCTCTGGTAAATTTTCCAATATTTTTTTATGAAAATTGTTCTGCCACTTGACACACGCTAAAATTTATTATTTC
Organism: Macrothele yani; assembly: GCA_039090855.1. NCBI lineage: Eukaryota > Metazoa > Arthropoda > Arachnida > Araneae > Macrothelidae > Macrothele > Macrothele yani. Next base: position 8,520 of record JAYWMT010000167.1, read on the forward strand.
GATAATGTTTCTATTTCTGCAGGTAGGATCAAAATGTATCTGGAATTCTAAAAGCCCCCATTTTGCAAATTTTTTTGAATCTGACTGAATTTGCTATGAAAATAATTTTACATGCGTTTTCCAGTAATTTAAAACAAAGCATTTTGTGTTAGGAGGCGCAATTTTAGTTTTTTATTCAATATTTCAGCTTAGAAAAATAAACTTTAATATTTGTTTCAGGTAGTTCTTACGTACGATAAATACACTGGCGTGCAAAAATTAAGGACGAGACGGTTTTTCGAATGTAACGTCGTGCAGAAGTGCTCCACATCGACTCAAATCATACCATAAGATCCCTAAGATGTAAGAATATGGGGCAAGTGAGCATAACCGTCCAAACAAGGAATCAAAAGGATACAAAGGCACTTTATTGAAAAGGTAGCTTCGAGCACAACTGGACAGAAGACCGAAACGTCCATGTGACAGGCGGCTGTCAAGAAAAATCCAGTCTTTAGTAGGGGATATGATCACCCCTGACTGAGTTGCAGGATTTACAACGTCTGTCCATGCTGAGGACGAGATTGTCAAGCACCTGTTGAGGCATCGCGTCCCATTCCTCTTGTAGCGCCAATCGCAGCTGCGGAATCGTTGCTGAAGGCTGGTGACGTGCTTCCAAGCGTCTCCCGAGAAGGTCCCACACACGTGTTCGATTGGATTTAGATCCGAGGACCCGGGCCAATCCATGCATTGAACATCTTCACTCTCCAACAGCTCCGCGACAGCCACTGTACGATGAGGTGTAGCACTGTCGTCCATGAAGAGGAGCTCAGGACACACAGCACCTCTAAACAGACGCACGTGAAGCAGGAGAACATCGGTACAATAGCGGACACCAGTGACTAAACCTCCTTGAAAGATGTGGACGTCAGTACGGCTACCAAGCATGATACCGGCCCAAACGAGAACTCCGCCACATCCAAACCGGTCCCTTTCGATGATCTCGGAGGTGTGATTGCGTGTTCCCTGCGCTCTCCGGATGTGTATACGTCCAGAATCGCTCGTCAGACTAAATCGGCTCTCATCCGTAAAGAGAACTTGTCCCCATTTCTGATGTGTCCAGTTCTTGTGTTCCTGGCACCAGAGAAACCGTCGTCTCCGATGAGCAGGCGTTAATGGCACTAGTCGTCGTGCAAATAGCCCACCTTTGTGCCGCCACCTGGCCACGGTAAAACGCGATAACGGACGTCCAGTTGTCTATTGCATGTGCCTTGCGATTTCTCCCGCTGTCTGCCGTCTGTGTTTTCTCGCCTGTAGCACTATGCTCGTGGACGACCACTGCTAAACCCTCGGACAGCTGTTCCAGTCGTTTGAAGTGCTCTCCAAACTCGTAAAACGATGCTGTGAGCGATCCCCAAATCCTCGGCAACACTAGTCACACTTCGACCTTCTTCAAGTCATCCAGGTGTCGTCTACTGGATTGCCTGTTGTCCATATCACACGGTGGCAGCAACTCGACGTTGTTCAAACCGATGTGCACTGCGCAATAGCTTTCACCGAATTGCGGGGCGTACACCGCCCGTGTGCTTTATACCCTTCCGACAGCCCCCCTACGTCATGCTGCATATATGCGAATGCTTTACCGTACCGGACCCTAGTCTGTCTCCTGAGTGATTTTTCGGTCCGTTCTGCCTGCCCGTTCCGCTGTTTGGCTAACTTCTCCTCTTCGTCCTTAATTTTTGCACACCAGTATAGTATCCCAATATTTTCTTATCTACTTTATGCTACGTTTTTCCGTTAGAAACCATAGCAATATGTTTGCACTGAGTTTGTAAAGGATTTATATATATTTTTTAATATAATTTTATCTGCCTTTCAAAACATTTATTTTAAAAACTTATTTTTAAATCCTAATTCTGTAACTAAGATTTTTGAGATTTTTTTAATGCCCAGTTTCCTTCTGGATTATCCAACTACAACATATACATTTTAAAACTATATTAACATGCTTTTAGCGCAATTTGTTTTAGACATATTAGGAAAAATGAGCTCTTTAGAGTCAGTAATTCAGAAACATCATTCCCATTGGATATTTTTTCATTAAAATTCTTTTAGTAAGCTACCTCGCTTAGGCAACAAAATATTTTTGAAACCCTCTATGCTTTAAAATGTACTTAGTAGCTTTTGACTGCGATTAGGCATCTTAAAGAAAATCATAACAAATCATCGCTGACGATACGATAGCAATGAAAAACATTTGACCTATTTGTCGTTATTTGTCCTGGAGAACCTGCGTCAAGTTGACAATAAAACTGAAATACTATAGACTGAAAAGGAGGAACCGTTCATATTATAAGTATATCTGCATAGAGTTGTTGCCAAGTATACTAGTACAGTGCTTTTATCAGTACATAACCTGTAACAGGTTTTTGTAAAGCACTTAATATTTCTACAAATTAACAATTTGTTAGTATCACCATTCCACACTTCTATTGTGTTGTCGGAAAAGTCATGATGTATTCTGGCACCATATAGCGGTTGGACGGTTTTGGAAGTACTAGAGGCATGCGTAGCTCTGTTATCGTCATGGCATTCGACAGATGCCAGTTCTAGCTGCAGTCTAAAAGGAATAGTGAGCGATTTGGTTAATTTGCGGAGATTTGACATCAAGTTGAAGATGGAAGATCAAACTGTGCATTTTCGCCATATTTTACTGTTTTACTTTTGTAAAAGGAAGAACGCGCGTTAAGCTTGTGACAAGTTGCGTAAAGTGTACGGGGATAATGCTCTACAAGAACGTCAGTGCCAGCGGTGGTTCGCAAAATTCCGTGCTGGTGATTTTGACCTCAACGATGCTCCTCGGTCCGGGAGGCCAACCGAGGTTGATGACGAACAAATCAAGACATTGATCGAGTCAAATCCACGTTACACGACACGAGAGATTGCAAACACATGGCACATCCATCATTCAAGCGTTCACGACCACCTGAAGAAGCTGGGATACGTAAGCAAGCTCGATGTGGGAGTTCCTTATAAACTCAAAGAAGCTCAATTGACGGCGCGTATAAACATCTGCGATATGCTCATTAAAGGTGAGGAAAACGATCCTTTTTTTGAAGCGACTGATAACTGGTGACGACAAGTGGATTTGTACAACAATGTGCTGCGCAAACGGTCTTGGTCCCGACGTGCTGTTTCGCCTCAAACGATATCCAAAGCAGACATTCATCAGCGGGAAGGTTCTGGTCTCAGTGTGGTGGGATTTAAAAGGTGTCGTGTTTTTCGAGCTCCTACAACGGAACCAAACAATCAATTCAAATGTGTACTGTCTGCAATTGGACAGTTTGAACGAATCCATCATATAGAAACGTCCAGAGCTCGTTCATCGTAAAGGTGTTGTGTTCCATCACGACAACGCGAGACCACACACAAGTTTGATCACTCGCCAAAAATTATTGGAGCTTGGGTGGGATGTGTTTCTACACCTAGCATAATCGCCAGACCTTGCTCCCTCAAACTTCCACTTGTTTCACTCTCTTCAACAGTTCTTGCGTGGTATAACATTCAATTCAGATGAGGCTGTAAATCAGCACCTTGTAAAGGTTTTCGCCACGAAAGATATGAACTTCTATGAACGAGGTATTCTGATGCGCACTGAAAGATGGCAAAAGGTTATAGAACAAGACGGGCATTATATCATTGCTTGATCTTTGTTCTTTCTATCAATAAATGACCTTTGCAGAACATGGCTAAAATTCGTCATGACTTTTCCGACAACCCAATAGTAACAAAACAGAGGCTATCTGTTTCACAGTTATACTTCTGAACAGCACTGCACTTCGATAATATACAATTATACACACCCTGGCTACTGAATCATAAACGTTTATGAAGATGTACGTAAACGGCACTTACGCAGCACATATGCACAATACGTGGTCACGTGCGCCAACCCGTGATCTAGACAACTATGTAAGACAGTTGCTCGTCAGCAATCGTAAGTAGCTTCATAACAGTCCGAAAAGAAAAGATCTTTCGGAACTTGATAAAAGGCTTCGCTCCAGCCTAAAGGGGGCACCCACATTGCTTAGACAAGCAATGTGGGTGCCCCTTATGAGTAGTTTCTCAAAAAGTGAGATAAGCCCGAGTGTTTAATCAGTGGAAAAAAATTAGCTGTCTATGAGGGTTAACTGTGGTGCGACGACAATCTGTGAGGAATGAGATCGCCGTCGTCACAGAAAGGCTTGTACGTAGAAACCGGACTTTCCATAGGGCAGCAGTTGACCGAAACATTTAATGAAAGCTCTTCCCGACTTATATCTGAGCGAACTTTGCGCAGGGAACAGAGGGGGATCGGCACTGGCCAGTCGCATGCCAATACGAAAATCTGATTTCTGCAAAGAACCGGACAGTTGTTCTCTACACTGCTGTTAGGCACACTGTGACTGGATACTGGAAAGCTGGAAAAATGTCTTGTGGTCTGGCGAGTCGTGGTACACCTTGTTCCGTACCGATGGTAGGCGAAGAGTTTGACGGGAATCGCATGAAGCAATGGATCCAGCTTGCCTTGTGAACTCAACTCAAGTTTCTGAAGCTGGTGTCGTGGCATCGAGCTCGTTCTGTTGATAAGGAATGGGCTCTCTGATAGTGCTGGAAGTTAAGGTGTCATCCAAGGGTTATCTGAATATTGTTGCCGATGAAGTCCATCGTTCAATGTTGATATTCTATCTAGTAGGTGACGGTTGTTTCATGGACGATAACGGTACTATCCACCTCGCAAAATGTGTTGAGGTTCAGCGAGCATGACAGAAACTTCTACCATCTTCCGTGGACACAACAAAGACCGGATCTGAACACCATTGATAATGTACGGAACATGTTAGAAAAACAGATCCGGGAGTAAAGTCCTCTTCTGTTAAATCTGAGCCCGTTAAAAGACTGTGGGTGAAGGCTTATTACAATGTAGACATAGATGCATTCCAACATCTTGTAGAATCTATGACAAACAGTATACGTGGTGTAATTTGGGTTAGCTTTGAATAAAGGTTTCTAATTCAGTGGCCTGTATGTGTACAATGGATACCATTAAGCCTACATACACAGTATTTGTCATTTTCTTGTAGGACTGCCGTCCACAGTGAGTAGAGTTTAGGTCCCAGCCACCTACAGCGAGATCGCCTTTTGGGCAGGACACAGAAACGGAAGGAATGAGAGCAAGTCTAGCGACTTTGACAGAACAGTTTGTAGTGAGATTAGAGTACAGTAGATGGCGCCACCGTACAAGTACGATATTGCACATAGAGATGTGAGAGAATTTCAGGGGGACATAGGAAAGGATACCCATTTAACCAGTGGGTCCAGCCTGGGGGCCGTCACTTAACGTGCTCGTCCGATGCACGGCGGATATTCAGCGATTGTTAGTAAATCACACCATCTCTGAAAGATCAGCCCAGGTTCGAACCTGAGGACCTTGTATCGATAGTCTGACTCGCTAACCACTAAGCCATCCGCGCCTCAATTAAGCCTACATATACTGTACATGTCTCTTATATTCTACAGGGCTGTGTGTCGAGGTTCTACTGATCATACATATGTAGTGAACTTTTGAAAATTTTATATTAGATGAGATAATAACATTGATCCTCAGTAGCGTACCTGATCATGTCATGCTGCAGTTAACATATTGTTCTTTGGCAATTGGGTACACAGTGTCACTTTAAATTATTTTGTATCAATAATTTTCATCATGAAATCCTTCTAATTAATGATCAATACTAATTACTTCAAAAACAATGCTTTCCATTGGACTTATTGAAAAGAGAGTCGCATTTGGTTTCAATAACAAAAGTTCTAAAAACTGAGTTTTGTTTGAAGTTCAAAGAGAAACGACATTATATTACTATATCAGGGTAAGAATAAGAACTGAAAGGACAACCTCTCTCTGTTATAAAATATTTTAGAAGATCTGTACTATTTATTTTCATAGGTAAAAACAACATCAGAGGAATGTGTAGTGGCAAAATGTTTTTCAGAGCTGAGCGAAATCAGGATTTCGTTCTTTGCGTTACTCGAATTAAAGTCTTCATTTTCCGAGAGTCACAGCGAAGATGAAAAGTTAATGCAGCGTGTTAAATTATCTGGGAACCGAGAATGAGAACTTGAATGTTAATCGCACCTTTACATATTTTTTGGAGAAATGATGTGAAAATAATCGAACTATTTGCACGAGGTCTGAATTTCCCTTCAAATCCAAACTGCTTGATATGTTATTAACTTCCATTTTTCAAGAACTGTTTCATAATATTTATTATCTGTTACTTTCCCAACAAAATGTTAAGTAATAACGCTCTCTGACAAAGAAATATTTTTTTCAAATCGGAATGTTAGAGCAGAGATATTGACAAAAATCAAAAATACATATACCTTATCTAGGGAAGGGGGGGGGGATGCGCACTATTTTAAGCAGAAGGTATTGTCAATGAGATTTTTGTAGTGAGCAGTAACAGACCACGAAAGATATATTTAAATAAACTTTTTTGGAGCGCAGATAGTGCTTGAAATACACCAGAAACAGAAATTTACTTCGCTTAGTGGCCTAACATTCTTTACTAAGAATTAGAAATTGCATGCTGAATATTTCCTACCGGGAGCTCTATCGGATGCAAAAAGAGTTTTTAAATCGGTCTTTTAGCAGCAGAGATAACAAAATAAACTGCAATTTCACTTTACGCCCCCTAGCGGTAAAACTATGCATTACTTAAAAAAGCAAGTGTGCGTAAAAGGGTATTCGTTATCAATGGTATTGAATGGCGGAATGTTTTCATTCGGACATATAAAAGCAATGAATGATATGGAATAAAATATATTTAGGATTCGATAGCACCTGCATTTACGCCATTTATCGGCCATGTTATAGATCGTAAAAGAACCTGAAGCCAAGGATTATCGTTCACATCTTTCAAGCACATTTTTCAAGCTTCGAAAGTGAAATGTTTCAAGTCGGTCCAATAGCTGCGGAGGTATGGTGTCCTCAGACAGACAAAGTGGTGCTACAAGCGCGTACTTTTTTGAAAAAAAATGTGCTGAAAAATTGCTGAACTAATACCATTCTTTCGTCTCTTGTGCCACAGATTTATTTAATTAGTTTTGCAAAAAGAAATATTGTTTATTTCGTTTTGACAATACGAATAATTTCAGATTTATCTTGCATTTTTATCGTTTTAGCTGCTTGCATATTATTAAATTCACACTTTTTTTAAGAACACTAAGTGCTATGTTAATCACCAGCAGACAACACTCGAAAACCTCCGATGGATACTACTGCTTCAAAAGAAAAACATTACCTCTTTCAAAGATATTTAAAAAGTAAACTCAACAGTTTAGTTGATCCTCGAGGAAACTTCATGCATACCCAAGGTTCGTTGTTCGGAATCAAGATGTCTCATCTGCTCGGTTTAAAAGCATATGCACTGGGTGCAACGCAACAAATATTATCAGAATGAAAAATTTATTTGGAAACGTTTAATTACCATGAAAGTTTCCAAATCAATTTTTAACTTTTTTTTCATATATTTTTAATTTTTATAGCCTTTATTTTTGTCAAAAGAAACTAGTTGTTACATAATGTTAAGATAAGAAAAGAAGAATCTATATTTCAAAGAAATTATCTCTTACCATTGCGTTTCCCAATGAAATCTATAACATGTGGCTGCATACAGCTGCAAAGGTTCCCTTTCGTGTTATTTAGTTTTGATCAACGAAGAAGGGCAATCACTATAGAAAATCTCACGCGACCTTTTACTGTAATCTGATCTTCCTGCTACTATTCCAAAAATACTGGAGATAACTGCGCCCATGCATTGGTCATATTACAACCATTTCTTTAAAAGCTGATTCCGAGCATTTCTAAGTGGAGAATTTTATTTGCTGTAAGAAATCCACATCTTTTTCGACGTTTCTTCCTTATTTCATACAAAGATGAAGTGCATGATTCTAGTTTTATTCGGCTTTGCGGGTGAGTTGTTCTTCGGAGAAATTCGAATCATAGTATTAAGGACATGGCATGTTTTCTGCACTTCTTATCTTTTGGTTAAAAAATCTCAGAAATCAAACAACCATCGTAAATATAAATTGCTATACGTGCACTTTTATAGGTATTTCGCTGTTTTTAGAGTCTGAAGAAACTGTTTAATCAGTCACTGTTCGAATATTTCGGTTCAAAAAGCAGCATATGTTATCGTTTTTCCCTACTGAGTTATTATTCTTACTTATCGGAATTTTACAGGCGAAATATCTGAATTGAAATAAGAATTTTCTTAATTTTTCTCTCGATCGACTGCGTTACACAAAAAAATGTAAATAGCATGAGCACATTTTTCATCAGAAATTTTAGATAATTATTAAATTTCTTTTTCTCCCTCCTAAGTGGTATTCCTGTTCATTTGTTTCAATGGGTCATTTCCTTCCACGATAGGAGAGAGATAATTTTTTCGACAACCGAGTGGCCAGGCAAGCACCTCCCGCGGCTACGGCTGATGAACTGTGGCAACGTGTGGAAGCAGCCTGGACCGACATACACCAAGCCCACATTCAAAGCCTCTTTTGTTCGATGTCGTGGCGTGTAGCGGCCGTTATTGCCAGCCATGGGAGCCACACGAACTATTGATGTCTGCGTGTTCCGCAAGTCGCACGGGCCTGTAAGCTCAATCGTTTCATCTTTGTATCTGTTGTTATGGGTCCCGTGAATCTGGCTTTGCTATCTCGTGTCCTTCTTGGTGTTGCATTTTGGGCGGCCAGCAGTGTAGTACACTGGTGTGCATAAATTAAGGACGAAGAGGTGAAATTAGCATAACAGCGTAACGAGCAGGCAGAGCGGACCGAAAGACAACTCAGGAGATAGACTAGGCACCGGTACGTTAGGGCATGCGCATATATACAGCATGACGCAGAGGGGGGGTCGGAAGGGTATAAAGCACACGGGCGGTGTACGCTCAGCAATTCGGTGAAAGCTATTGTACGGTATACATAAGTTTGAACGACGTCGAATTGCTGCCACCGTGTGATATGGCCAACATACAATACCGTAGATGACATCTGGATGACTTTACCAGAGGTCGCGTCATTGGGAAGTTGGAAGAAGGTCGAAGTGTGACTAAGGTGGCCGAGGAGTTCGGGATCGCTCACAGCATCGTTTCACGAGCTTAGAGAGCATTTCAAACGACAGGAACAGCTGTCCGAGAGTTTAGCAGTGGTCGTCCACGAGCAACCACGGCGGCGAAAGACCGGTATATTATCCTACAGGTGAGAAGAGACAGACGGCGGACAGCGGGAGAAATCACAAGGCACATGCAACAGCCAACTGGACGTCCGTTATCTCGTTTTACCAAGGCCAGGAGGCTGCACAAAGATGGTCTATTTGCACGACGACCAGTACGGTGTGTGCCATTAACGCCTGCTCACCGGAGGCGGCGATTTCTGTGGTGCCAGGAACACAAGAACTGAACACATCAGTAATGGGGTCGAGTTCTCTTTACGGATGAGAGCCGATTTAGTCTGACGAACGATTCTGGACGTATACACATCTGGAGAGAGCAGGGAACACGCAATCACAACTCCAAGATCATCGAAAGGGACCGGTTTGGTGGTGGTGGAGTTTTCGTTTGGGGCGGTATCATGCTTGGTAGCCGTACTGACCTCCACATCTTCCAATGAGGTACAGTCACTGTTGTCCGGTATTGTACCGAGGTTCTCCTGCCTCACGTGCGTCTGTTTAGAGGTGTTGTGGGTCCTGAGTTCCTCTTCATGGACAACAACGCTACACCTCATCGTACAGTGGCTGTCGCAGAGCTGTTGGAGAGTGAAGATATTCAACGCATGGATTGGCCCGCAAGGTCCCCGGACCTAAATCCAATCGAACACGTGTGTGACCTTCTCAGGAGACGCTTGGCAGCATGTCACCAGCCGCCAGCAACGATTCTGCAGCTTTGATTGGCACACAAGAGGAATGGGCAGTGATGCCTCAACAGCTCCTTGACAACCTCGTCCTCAGCATGGACAGACATTGTAAATCCTACAACGCAGTTATGGGTGATCATATCCCCTACTAAAGACTGGATATTTCTTGGCAGCTGCCTGTCGCATGGACGTTTCTGTCTTCTGTCCAGTTGTGCTCGAAGCTACTTCTTCAATAAAGTGCTTTTGTATCCTTTGGATTCCTTGTTTGGACGGGTTTGCTCACTTGTCCTATATTCTTACATCTTGGGGATCTTATGGTTTGATTTGAGTCGATTTGGAGCACTTCTGCACTACGTTACATTCGAAAAAACGTCTCGTCCTTAACTTTTGCACGCCAGTGTATATTACACAAACTAGTTTATGATCTGTGTGATAACCCAAAGTTGCAGGTGGGGAAACTCAAACCCATATCCTTCTACTTGCCATGTACGTCACATCTGAGGTACGAACGTCACATACCCCCCCCCCCCCTTTTTTTTTCCCTTTAAGAAAGGACAGGCAGAGAATTAGAGGTTTCCGGGTCGGCCGGCAAACCATGCTGGATAGAACTTAGTGTAGAAGAAGATATTTTCTCTAATTTCAGACGTATTGTGGAATAAGCGTCACAAATGTTTCAAAGACCCTAACGGCCAGTAGATCTATTTTTTCGTTCGGGATCCAATGTGAAATCCAAATTTGCCAGTATCAGAACTCGAGCCCACATCCTTTTCCGGAACCGATGCTTTCCCAATTAAGCTACGCCGAAAAGGGCTTTTCTTTGCTACTTCCGATTTTGACATGTGTGTCACCCTCTGAGGTAGAAACTCCCGATTCTCATAAGGAATCTTTAAAAAGTTTATGAAACGTCAGAGCAAAAATTATGCAAGGAACTGATTATAATTCATCACGAGAAGGGAGAATGAAAACAAAAACGGACACTCTGGCGAAATTTGTTTCTTTTGATACAGAATATAACGGAACTTAAACAACCTCGTCATTAATTTACAGAACCCTATGAATTTCATTTGAAAACTGAAACTTGGAAATTTGGGAAAAGTTTCAGTTTAAAATGCTTAGTTTTGTCTTTTTCCTGATATCAGTCAGTTTCCGAAATTCGTACTTAAAGTATTTGCTGCCAGTTCCTGGACTACATGAATAGGTAAAATCTATAAATGAAATACAAGCATTTCACGTCGTTCCTTGTTCCCCAGAAGGTTAACTTTTAATATTTTGCATCGTCGTTATTTTATTTTTGTGAAACAAATTTCCCAACCGTCAATTTGGCCCTTTAAAAATTTTATTTCAGCTTTAACCACTCGTAAGAATTGGATATCTAACGCAAAAAACAGCGCATAACAGATTTACAAAATTGCGAAAATCAGAAAAAAACTTTGTAACCAGGAAAAGTAGAATTTGGCCGTTAGTTTCCCGTTCACTAAATTCCTCAACTTTAAATACATCTTTTCTTTCCCTTCATGCCAATACATAAATAAAATCGCACCTCAGCAAGTTTTTCATATCAAATTCCAAAACTCAAAAATTTTGAAATTGTTTTAACGAATGGGTAAATAGCCTTATTTTCTTAAACTTTATTTTACTGAAACCAATATTTTGAAAATCAGAATAGCTACAATATTTACACCATAAGAAAAATTATACTGTGCACCTTGAAAGATTGATTGCATTTTGTGATTCACCAGATTGTTACGAAATTTAAATATTCAGTGTTATCACACAAGATCTCAATTATGTATCGTAACTTAAAGTGAAAGAAAAAATGTAGGTTTCTTTCTGAAAGCAGAGCTTAGTTAAGGGAATCTTCTCACATTCTTATCCCGAGTCGAGTCCCGGGATAGACATGGGCAGTGCGCAGCCCTCCTGGAATCAGGAAAAGGCCATCTGCCCCAAATCAGGGACGGGTAGATTTCCATAGCCCTAGACACCCACGAGGTCACTTACTCCTTCTTCCACGAATGCTATCTACATATACTATGAAATTCTATGGTGCTACTATACAAATTTTACTCATATTCACTTCTTACGTTAAAGGCCATAGGACCCTTGATGAGTCCAGAGGCCGAGCTGCAGTTGACATACGTATATATATTTTAAAAGTGAGATGCACATTTTAAATATATATTTAAAGTGCGATACCGAGATGCACATTCGTAAGATATGTTTAGTAAATGCATTTGGTTTTGTGCAGAGATGTGTAATTTTAAGCAAAAGTCTTACCAAACAAGTTATTCCAGATTTTATGGATTTTAACATTTTTTATCATAGTCTGCTTTCGATAACACTCCTGTCGATTATTTTTTCAACTGTTAAATATACGTAATATAGCATGCTCGGAGTGGCGTTACAGAAAAAATAGTACTCACAATCTGTGTGTTCCGAAATTTGTTCGCTAGATGTTTTCGCTGTACATTTTTGAAACCGTTTGCTTCCGTTCAATACCGTTTTTTTTTTAACATATTCTTCTATTTCAGGTGTGCAGCTTCTTTATGCTGCCAATCTATGCACGTTGGAAGAACTTTCAAAAAAACATCCCGGTCAGAAAGATGTTCAATTTCCAAGTAACAAAGAAGAAATGGACAAATATTGCAAGTAAGTCTCGCTCTAGGTCTCTTAAATTCCCGAGAAATTTCCCAACATTGAATTAAAATGTGGAGTACTAAAGGTCGAGTATCTTGTACAGTAATTTTTATACAAACCGAAATAAGGTAGAAGCAAAACAATTGTAATAGTACGATGATGGGGGGTGAAAAAATATATTTGACATTTGATGAAAGTGCATGTTTCCAAACCTTGAAAACAAACAAAAATTCACGATTTCAGAAAATTCCTGAATGTGATGCCGTCCGTCAATTGTCTAATGCTCGCGGGAGGAGGAATTCTCTTTCTAATGGCTGTCTCAACCTCATCCCACAGGTGTTCAATTGGGTTAAGATCTGGGGACTGAGGCAGCCATTTAACACTCTCAAGTCAGTGTTGTGCTCACAGAACCACTATCCAACAACTCGAGCCTTGTGACATGACACATTATCCTGTGGGAATATACCCTCGCCTTCAGGAAGCACCATCCACATGTGTGAACGTTCCTGGCCTGCAGTGATGTTAAGATACTTGGTGGCATCCAAATGTTGTTCAAGAGGTATTAAGAAACCCAATTCCCTGCATAAAAACAGACTACAGACCATTACACTGCCACAACCAGCTTACAGATTTAACTCTAAGCAAGTGTGATCCATCGATTGGTGCTATTGAGGTGATATTCTAGCCCGCCTATTGACGTGCATTAACTGAAAATGCGATCATCAGACTGAGCAGCCTTTCCCCAGTCCTCAAGTGTCAGGTTTTGGTGTTCACGGGCCCATTGCAGACCAGTACGATTTTTACCAGAAACGAGTCAGACGCGAAAGGAACGTCTTCTGTTACAGCCCATTCGGGCCAATGTGTAGCAGGATGTGTGCACTGAAATTCTCGTCGCGGTACTGCTGTTCTACTGCGCGCTTATTCGACGCAATTGACCTCATCTGGAACTTCATAGAATCTTTCGTTGTCCTGGAACATCCACCAGTCTTTCCTGCCCTCAGGAGGACCCATGACTTCTGGTTTTGTTATTTGTGCTCCACTCATTGTAAATCCTCGACACAGATGTTTTTGCATAGCGGAGAAGGTTTGCCGTTCCTGAGATGCTTGCATCCGCTAAGCTGATTGCTTTATCACGCCAATTTCAAAGCCTGAAATGATGGGCCTTTCCCATGTTACCGCTATCTATGCTTCGTCCACGTCTGAATCCTTTGCAGTGAGCCAACTTATCCCATTTAATGCTCAAACTGACCGTAAATAACGGAACCCAGCCTGTCAACCAGTGAGCACCACTATTGACTCAGCAACTATTCGTGTAGGACTTCCGTCCATAGAGGAAAGGTTAGACTCCAAGAAAGCTACGCCTATACAGGGTTTTGGGCAGGAGATTGAAACGGAAGTAAGTAGATGGAGTCTAGGGACTCATCCTATAGGATAGTGCGCAAAGATCTTTAAGATAAATAGACTGGAAGTTCTTGTGTAAATGAGTGGCAGCAGCTGGCAATATTTTGATCGCAGAGCTTGCATGGCAAAACGGCATGTTTCCTATGTAAACAACGTTAATTAATGAAAGAAATACGGGATTACGCCATATAATACAAATTTTGAAGATGACAATCCGATTTTTGGCTTCTCCGGGCAATCACGGGATAGGATTATTAACCTCCAGATTCGCTAAACATGAATGCCGGTTGCTTCGACTAGCGAATCCTGTGATGGTTAAATTTAAATTGATCGGAAACTTGAAACTTGGTCGTTCTGGGTGGTGTAGTGGTTAGCATACCTAGGCGTTTTCTGGGAGACGCGGGTTCGAGTCCCGCTCCAGGACGATGAAAATTTTCAAGTTTTCAAATATTATCTGACTTACCATCCTTGTCACATTTACGCCAAAAATCGGATTGTCATCTTCAAAATTTGTAACGTTAATTAAGTTCTTTTACCTCCGCGAAAGAAGGAATTTTACGTTGTTATATTATAATACTGCGCATTGTTATTATTTTCAATTGAGGATAAATTGGGCGTTGCACCTTTTAACTTACGATTAAAAAAAAAACATCATTATCGTAATTTTCGGGGAGATCAAACGTGTAAAACATATTTCCATTTCAACTGCTTGCAAACTGCGTGACCTAGTTGAATGAAATTCGTGTTTCACACTCTCAGTAAGGTAAAAAATAATTTTAATGTGGCCATTTGTTTATTCTTTAGAGAAGTTTTTGAGAACAAAACTTTTAATTGTAGGTTTTTGCCGCAGTGTTATGAGTTCGTAATAGCTACTCAACGGAAAAATATATATATATATATTTGATAGAAAGAAATGCCCTTTTCACATAATTTAGACTATTTAAAATCTCGGGGATTAAAAGTTTCGGTAAAAATAATTGTTTAAATTGAAAAATTCATAGCTCATTAAAAAGTTTTGTTTAATTGGAAATTTGTTTAGCTCATTAAATCTGGCTGTTTTGTTTTCTGAAATACTTTACGATACATACATACTATTATAAAAACAAAAAATAGTAAATCTTATTGGTTATATATGTAAAAAAATGGATGTAACTGATATAAACACGCGAAAGTCTTTAGTAAATAAACAACGACAACGAGATATGACAGATTCTTGCCGTACAACGCTGAACTTCAAATGTCGCACGGTTAAGTTACGGTTTTCCGGTCTATGTATCTTAAGGCTCTACGAAACCCGCCATCTTGTATTGTGCCTTCTCTTGTTAACCAATGGGCAAGCGTATTTCGCAAAATGCTCTGGCAATTTTGCATATTTTGGAACACCGTTTGTGGCTAACGCAAGATATATGATAAATAAAGAGTTCCCTGGTTTCAGATTTTCCTTTTGGACTCTTTAAGTATTTTTTATTAATTAATAAAGCTATGGAAGACGCCTTGGTATGACTTTCGCTGCAGATAAAAAATGAAGGGGAAGGTCAATAAAAATTCTGAAACTAGGGATTTCGTCTAGATCTGCGTTCCAAGACTCAGTCGCAACGTTGCCGTAGATGCTTATACACAGTCCAGTAACATTATTGTGACCACCTCCTACTTTTGACGTCAACAGCGCGTAACCAATGAAAGAAGGCACGTGTCGTGATCTGGCTTGGAGGGTATATAAGGTGTGCTGTTGGCATTCTGAAAACATATCACTCATTGCTGTCATGGACAAATGGAGCGATTTATCAGATTTTCAAAAAGGGATGATTATCAGCCGTATTTCTGGAACAGCGTAGTTTGTGAACTGTTCGCGTGCAGCTGTGGTTAATGTGTATCGTGATTGGAGGAAAGGCACCACTCGGAATACGCGACGTGCAAAATGCGGAGCACCACGTGCCATTGATGTGAGAGGTGAACGTCGGCTTCGAAGGTGCGTGAGGGTCAATCGACACGCTACAGTGGAGCAACTCACTGACAGAATGAACCATGGGGCAACCGGAAGTGTGTCTAAAACGGCATTTCAGTGAACCCTGCTGCGTTTATGACTTTGATTTCAGACGGATGGTCACAGCATCTATGCTACCGAAGGTGCATTGGCAGGAAAGGCTTACATTTGCACTGCAGTGTCGGAATTGGACCTCCGCTGATTAACAAAGGATTGCCTTCTGCGATGAGTCACGTTTTCTGCTTCATCGAACGGATGCATGTTTGCGTACAAGGCGAGAAACATCAGAAAACAAACATTCTTCAACCATTGCTGGAACAATGCTAGCTAGTGGGCGCAGCGTAATGGTCCTAGAAATGTTTTCGTAGCGTTAACTGGGTCTACTCATACCTGTGGAAGGCACTATGAACCACCGAATTCGTTATGAATCCATCCTTGCAGACCACGTACACCCATACATGCGGATTGCCTTCCCTGGGAAGGATGAGATCTTCCAGCACGACAATGCGACGTGTCACATAGCTAGAAGTATCTGAGAGTAGTTGGAAGAGCACCATGAATACTTTAAAGTACATCCTTGGCCCCCTTTTGATATGTTATATATATTTGCGTTGTGGGGTTAGAAGATTTTATGGTATTTTCTTACTACTCGTTCTTTACATTTGTGTGAGTAGATTGGAGTTTGGATAAGTGACTAAGGTTCGGTATTTGCTGCCATAAGACCCGTTTTCATTTTGTCAGTACTGGTTAAACTTACTCTATTGTGCTACTCCTCAGAGGCATAGTGAAGGATAAGTTGATTTGTGCAGATTTAGAGCTGAGCATTGGTTACACTATATAAATATTTTTACTCTATGTACATATATCCCTTCAGCAGGGAGTGATTTCAGCTGGTGACACGAATCATGACTTGATGTATCTGACATAGACGGTTCTTGAACTCGAGCAAGTCCACATCACAGCACGAACATAGTTCATTCACAGTCCAGTCTTGCACTATATTTGTGCAGACATGTGGCATTGAAAAGTTATTACAACATCACAGGAATAAGATGCCTTAAATATGTAGGATCTCTCAGGTGGATGATTTTCTTGGCAGACCGCAGTCTGTCATATGATTCTTAATTACTACACATTTACCCGCAGGTAACGCAGTGTATCTTCCTCCGTGGCTTTAACCCGCAGGTAGGCTCCTATCTAGTAGCTGCAGCCGACTAGCTTACGTTAATATCGAGCGCCCTCATCCTTTGAGCGACGACTACCGATCGACCTTCCTATTTCCTTTCCGAGTGAGAAGTGTCCCGCAGAAGTTCGTTATAACTTTCTCCCGCTCAAACTGTGCAGCCCGGACCTCGCACAACCATTCACGTAAGCTCACGTCTTTGGAGCAAGAGGGCCAGGTGGTAAACATCTTACATTCCTCCGCTTGTCTCTAGCTGCTTGTAACTTTGTGAGAAACGAGGAGATCCCCATGTTTTGTGAACTTCTGGCTGAACGCAGAATTCACCAAGGTAAGAATTTTCTTCCCCTTTTTCTCTCCGTGGGACCCTGGCACAGTGGTGCACACAGAATTTCATCAACGGTGGGGGCCATCAAGAAATTTATATATATGTGAATGTACACTATATTATCAAAAGTATTCGGACACCACAATGTTTTGGAACAAACGGCTTTATTACCGCAATTCATAGTTAGTCTGTCCACCTTTGCTTGTATGACATTGGCAACACGTCGAGGCATACTATCAACGAATTTCCGGTTAGTCTCGACAAGACTAGCTGCCCATTCTTCCTGTAAATCTGCTGCCAAAGTGGAGAACGAAAACGGTCGTTGTGGTCGATTTCGTATCCGTTACTCCAGTTTATCCCAGAGATGTTCTATGTGATTAAGATCAAGACTCTGTGCAGGCCAGTCTAGCAATTCCACCTCATTTTCAAGAAACCAGTCCTGCACAGGCAGTGCAGTGTGGTAGGGAGCCGGATCGTGTTAGAAGAGACAGCGGTCATTTCCATATTATTTCCACATTGTTGGAAGCGCAGAATTATACTGAACGTCGAGGTAAACTTCAGAGTTCATGTTTTGTGGTATAGTAACCAACGGGCCGAGTCCCATCTACGACAAACAACTCCACACCATGATGGAGCCTCCGCCGAACTTAACAGTTGGAAGAACACAGTCCGACGAAAATGGTTCGCCGGGCTGTAGCCAAATCTAAACGCGTCAAGCAGATTGGAAGAATTAAAAGCTTGATTCATCGCTCCAAAGAACAGCTTCCTAGTCGCCAACAGTCCAGGGACGACACATCACTCCAAATGACACTATGCATTCATAGTACTGACGCGCTGCTTGTGTGCCGCTTCTACAGAATAATAACTTACACTATGCAACTTTCTACGGATATTTATGGTACTAACTGAGCCTTTACAAGCATTTCCTACTTCATCAGCGATGTAAACTGCAGAGGAAGAACAGGATTTCTTAACATTTCTTACCATGGCCTTGCTGTCACGTTGCATCAGTTTGTGCGGCTTCCTGAACGTTTTTTTTACTTTCGTTGCACCGTCCTGCTTCCATCTCTTTACGACATCACTTAAATTTGCTTTTATTGTGTTTATTTTAGCTGAAATACTCCGTATGGAAACGTTAATGACATCCTATGACCAGCCCACGCTGGAGCACGGAAAGTTCACGTCCACACTGCATATCTATTCAAAGTTACTAATAACACGACAAATCATCTCAGCTTTATATGTAGTATATGTACCTCCCCACTCATACAGCGCGTACCTTCCTGCGCAACCGTTCTTTGCATTTATGTAAATATTTGGTAGCGTCAGAATACTCTTGATAATATAGTGTATGTATGTACGTTATCAATGAATGTTAGCATAAATCAACAGAGATTAACACACAGATTAAAAACTTCTCTGAAGAAGTAAGGTACATCCAGTAATCAATGAGCATAAGACGGTCATGAATATAACAAGCATTACGAAAACTAAGACTGACAGAAAAATAATTGATCATAGATGAAATACTAAAATTATAAAACCATGCACAGAATCTATTTTATTTTAATTTAGTCATAGTCGGGATACATTTTAAAAGAAAATTTGTTTTAAAGATCCTCCCCCGCTTTTTGGGAGGGGTCCGGACCCGGCTGACTCTCTCCGTGTGTGCGCCACTGCCCTGGAACACAATATGGCCGATCGGTTGTCGTTTCTTTTCCTACACGACAAAAATGGCGTTCCGTCTCCCATTTCGGATTTTTTTCCATTTTTCTGGTCCGAAATGTTTTCACATCATCACAGTCCTCCTTCCCAAGCTTGATGACTGTTTCTTTCCAAGCGCCGTCTGACAAGGAACCAGTCACTTGAGTCTATCACCTCTATCCTTCACTGAATTAATCACGATGAGGTACTGCATATGAGAACGTTACCCTGTAGCCTAACATGAATCCATGTGTGTTTCTATGAGATACATCCGCGATCACCATTGCTCTTAACGAACTGTTATGCACTGGTCTGCAGTTATATGCTCCTGTTACTCCCTATGATGGATACGATTCAAAACCTGTACAAACACAAGCGTGCTACACTGTTCACTAACACTACACTGATACATGATTACTTTATTTCTGCCGATGCACCTTCGTTAGCATACGTGCAGTGACCATCCATCTGCATCGGAGCCCTATACGCAGCCGGGTTCGCCGAACTGTCGTTTCAGACACACGTCCGGTAGCCCCCTGGTTCATTCGGTGAGTGAGTTGCTCCATTGTAGCGTGTTGATCGGCCCTCACGCTCCTTCGAAGCCGACGTTCACCTTTCATATCAATGAAACGTGGTGCTTCGTAATTTCCAAGTCGCTTATTCGCAATGGTACCATTTCTCCAATCATCATACACTTTAACTACAGCAGCACGCGAACAGTTCACACATTGCGCTGTTTCAAAAATAATGCGCCCCTTGGTCCGAAAGCGAATATTCATCCCTTTTGCAAATCTGATAAATCGCTCCTTTTATCCACGGCAGCAAGGAGTGATATGTTCTCGGAGGATCAGGAGGATCATATGTAGAGGATTTTAGGAAGGGAGTGTCTGACCCCAGGTCTTAAACAACCCTTAGAAATAGGAAGCTAGGAGATTTGGGCTAGAGTGCCCGATAGGAAAGTGACACGGAAGCGAAGTAGAAAGGGGGAGGAAGACGCCTTTATTTATTACCGGGGGCAGTACCCGGGGTCCGACGGCTTAACGTGCCCATCCGACGCACGGCGGATATTTAGTGGATCGAGCGTTCGTACCTGCCTGGGATCGAACCTGAGGCCCTTTCCGTGGCAGTCACGAACGTTTCCCACTAGGCAACCCGCGGCCCCATGTTCTCGGAATTCCTGCAGCACACCTTATATACCCTCCAAGCCAACTCCTAGCACGTACCTTCTTTCATTGGTTGCGCGCTGTTGTCGTCAAAAGTTAGAGGTGGTCACAATGTGACTCAACTGTGTAATTACTGAACGCATTAAGAGTTGCTTCACTTTGTACAATTTTTTTCTAAATATCATATAGCTGATGCTGCAAGAATTTAGTTCAACGCAAAATATTTTCTTCTGACATGCAACATGTGTAATGACGTCAGTGACCATCCTTCTGACATGCAACATGTGTAATGATACGTGCAGTATCATTACAATACCTTTACCATTAAAATTTATGGTTTGTCGGCACTATTCAAATAGATCTGCCCATGTCTTCTAAAAACAGCCTGCAAGTCCTATATGTGTTATACTAAATAAGTTATAAAAAAACATAATACTCAGTTTTGGTCACTTTGTTTCATGACAAGTAGTTGGCTCGGCTCATGAGATTATGTGGAGAAAGTGTTTGGTTGTCCAAATGGGTCCCCTCATCTTTCGCATTGGTAAGTTGTGACGTACCTGCCAGCAGGACGCACACGACATAAAGGCAGATAGGAATCAGAATAAATGTCTGCGTAGCTCAGTTGGTAGAGCGACTTGTTCCGGAATGAGCGGCCTCGGGTTCGAATCCCGGCGTAGACCAAAAATGACGGAGAAATTTACTTCGTTATAATGGCGCCCGAACTATCCGTATGACCCGGCCGTTCAAAATCTCGCAATGGTGTGATGTTCTTTCCACACCGCGGGATAGGAAAAATCAGAGAATCCCTTCTCCAGCGCTTCGAAAAATAAATGTGTGTGACGTTGCATTCCACACACGAGATTGACTGGGAGTTCTCAAGTGCACGTTCTACAGTGGGTGGCTGCCTGCAACGATTCATGGTCACGGCTGACCCGTGGGCCATGCCCCCGGCCCTCTTTCGGGGGGAGATGTGACGTACCTGCCAGCAGGACGCACTCGACATAAAGGCAGATAGGAATCAGAATAAATGTCTGCGTAGCTCAGTTGGTAGAGCGACTTGTTCCGGAATAAGCGGCCTCGGGTTCGAATCCCGGCTTAGACTAAAAATGACGGAGAAATTTACTTCGTTATAAAGTGTACAAAATTGATTTGTGAAAATCATTATTTACTTTTAAA
Source organism: Macrothele yani (assembly GCA_039090855.1). Taxonomy (NCBI): domain Eukaryota; kingdom Metazoa; phylum Arthropoda; class Arachnida; order Araneae; family Macrothelidae; genus Macrothele; species Macrothele yani. Next base: position 30,020 of record JAYWMT010000167.1, read on the forward strand.
AGTGTTGAAAAGTGCAGTTTGCTTCCCATGTTTGCCTTAACACTTATTTGAAGTTTTGTTCATTTGGCTTGTTTACCAAGCAGAGTTTCAGAAATCATCTGGATGCCCTTGTAATTTTTCGCATAACGCAGCCAAAGGGATTCCCTGACTCCACTGGGATCTCCAACTTTTAACCCTTAACAACACTAAGACGCACAAACTGTAAAATGATTACAACAAACATAGTTGGACAAAACTGCCCTTAGCAACGGGGATCGATAGAATCTCCAATCCCTTTCATCATGTGACAGTGAGAGTAACACTAAAGATGTGAATCCAGGCTGCTTCCACATGTTGCCACAGTTCATCAGGCGTAGCCACAGGTGGTGCTTGCCGGGCCACTCGGTTGCCGATCAGCGACCAGACGTGTTCGATGGGCGACATATCGGGAGAACAGGCGGGCCACGGCAGCAGTGACTGACACCTGGTGGGCCGTAAAGAATTGTTGCACGATGCGTGCCACGTGCGGGCGCGCATTATCCTGTTGAAACGTGGCCGCTGGCAGGTCCTGCATGCAAGGGAGGACTACAAGCTCCAAAACGTCAGAGATGTAGCGGTGGCTGTTGAGTGTACCGGCGATGCTTACCAGAGGGGTGCGGGTGTCATATCCAATTGCGCCCCAAACCATAACGCCAGGCGACGGACCGGTATGGCGATGCACAATGCAGGCGTCATACAGTCTCTCTCCGCGTTGCCGCCACACGCGGATCCGACCATCATGATGTTGCAGGCAGAAGTGGGATACGTCGGAGAAGACAATGTCGTGCCATTCCGTAGTCCAGGTGCAGCGTTCAACGGCCCACTTCAGCCGCACTTGCCGTTGGTGTAACGTCAATGGTAATCGGAGCAACGAGCGCCGTGCGACAAGTCCCCGCTCCTGCAGGCGACGTCGAACGGTAAGTGCTGACACAGGTTGTTGCGCAACACACACACCCTTATTCCTGCGCTAACGTTCGTGATGTGGCGTTGCGAGCCGTCAATGCCCGCCGCACAACATGCCGGTCCTCTCGTTCGGTGGTGTGCCGCGGCTGCGGCAATCACTCACGTCGGTCCGTCCGTCCCTCCTGCACCCACCGAATCCATACTTGCCTCACTGTGGCTGGATGTCGTCCCACACGGGCGCCGATGTCTCGGTACGATAAACCGCTGTCGCGATGAGCCACTATTCGTCCTCTGTCGAACTCCGAAACGTGCTGGAATGACTGCCGTATTCTGTGACGAGGCATCAGGAAGCTTCCCACACACAGGTCCGGCAGCACAACACACTTCCATTACTTACACCCCGCTTTCTGTGCACCCTTCTTATAGTGCTTCTCGGTGGCGTGCCGGGCGCACATAATTTGCATATGCCCTGCAATGCCAATCGTTTGCATGTCCTCTCGCGGGCAACGCATCCTGCGAATTTCAAGCCAAGCGGATGCTACCTTCTTGGTGTTGCATTTTGTGTGGCCAGCAGTGTATTTCTTAGTAACAGCTACTTCATTTGACAGTGATGATAATCATTATTTGTTTTATTTATTGTGAGAGTGGTTTAAGGAATCAAGAGATGGCACTGCATGCCTCCTGTGACGTGCCACTGAGGTGACGCAAGAGTCAAAACGGCAAATTTACAGCGATAAGCCAAGGTCGGTATAGTTCAGTTGGGAGAAAAAATGGCACCGAAGTCAGGAGACGTGGGTTCGAATCTTATTACCGGCAAAAATAGCTTTATTTTTCCATTGGCGCCCGAACAAGGATTCGAGAATAATCTGTGATGCTTCTTCCACAGATCGTATTTAATTAACGGAAATTCTTTCTTTTACGCTTTGAAAAATGTGTGTTGCTCCTTCCGCACATCGTCTGGAACTTAGAAAAAGTACCTTCTTCGACAATGAGCTCTCCTTCAAGCATGGTTTGCAGCGGACTCAATCTCAGAGATTCCTTGCCCCCATCTTTCTTACGAGGGAGGGGGTATGTATGATGTACCACTAAAATAACGCAAGAGTCAAATCGGCAAGTTGCAGCGGAAAGAAGGAGCTGTGGGTTCAAATCTTACCACAGACCAAAAGGGCTTTATTTTCACATGCGTCCCAACAAAGAATTTTCACGCGTCATCTTGAGCACGCGTGCCATAAGTTCGTCATTCCTGTCTAGCATTATGGACCTATGAAAGATGCATTGTCTTTAGTGTAGTGCTTGCCTTACAGTAGGTTGTCCTAATCAGCAACTGACATGTCGTCTTCGGACCCAATTATTTCCGTACACTCCTGGTGCCCTTTAGTGACTGTGAAAAGGTTAATTGTTAGACAATTTTCATAAGTAAGCAAGAGGTTATCATAGGCAATATATTGTGTTGCTTATCAATAGCGATTTTTGCACATCATTGAAAATTTCCATATTTCCCTGAAAAAGTACCCTATAAGACAGCGTTATGCCAAATGTGACATATCTACCTTAATGAATGAAATGAAAAAAAAAAAAAGGTAAGTAATTGAGTTTTTCTGATTATGTGCCGTAGAATGTTGTATATTCATGTGCGCCAAGCACTAATTACACGTATTTATGTCACATTTTTCAAGTGCTTAATTTTTAACTTGAGCTGTTATCTATTGTAATTCGGTTTCCTGCGACATTTTAAATACAAAATCCATTTGGTGTCCTCATTTTCTGATGTAAAGTTATTTGTTTTATTATTAAAAGAAAGTGTTGCGTTTTTAAAGCCTTTTTGATTTTCAGAGCACTTCATCATGTCATGATTGACGTCATTGAGTATGTCAGAAAATGCCCTGAAGGTTCAGAGGTAAAATTCCTGGTACCATATTTTGAGACTTCACAGCAGGTTTTCCGGGAACTCTGCACAGATGGGACAAACTTAAACACAAGTAAATATTTTTGTTTTTATTTTAGAGTAATTAAAGATTTATTCTGTAACTCAATCATTTATTAGAATTAAAGATTTGTGTAAGCAGAGTCAAACGACTAAATTTAGAGCTCCTGGTTTCAGGGAAAAGATTGAACAAGGTGGTAGGACATACAAACCACCCCTAACTTGTTAATAATGCCCGGATGTTAGGTAAAATGCTTATTTGGCATATTTCTGCGCATTTAGCTACTTTGAATAATAAATGCATAATTTTTACATTTAGCGCATATTTTTACTTATATCTTGAAAAGTTTCTAGAAAAGCAATTTCGAAAAACAAAATTATCCATTTTTAGACTTAACAGGTTCTTTGCAGAATGGCGAACCCACTTGTTCAAATATTCCACCACATCACAGAATTCTGTTATTCAAATGAATCCACTTCACATCAAAAGAGAAATGTTTAGTCTTTCTTCTCACTAAACGACTGCGCCAGCAATGTGAATGTTGCTTTATGTAGGACGACCACGTTTACTGAAACTTTAGATTTCTACTAGTAAGGGTCCCGTTTGTAAGGGTTAACACGGAACTTTTTCTGCGCATCAAAATCCATGAGCCAGACAAATTGTTTATCAGTCTTGACGCCCAACGCTTATCAAGAGAGAAGGCAAGCAGTACATGGCAAGGGTGCTAGAGATATTGTATAAGGTTGGGTCCACTACGAAGTCAGTTTGCTGTTGAAATGAGTTTACACTCTGTAAGCGAGCTAGAGCAAAGCCGTCTCGAGTGCTAGAGGCCTAAACCTATGCAATTTTCCCGTTTGTGACGTGGGCAACAGGATCGAAACAAACCAAACCCTCTACGATTGAAACCGAGAAACAGTGTGTTCGCTCGGCGTGCGTCTTGTATTGAGAGTGCAGAAGTCTTGATGCCTGATAAGAGGATTAGAAGAGAAATTGGTATTTTTATTAATTTAGATGTTTTAATTGGTTTAACGACCACCGTGAGCAACTCAATGGGCTATATAAGCACTCGCCGGTCCCTAATTTACGGTCACTGGTTCCAAGAAAGGGAGAAAACCAGTGCCGTAAGACCAACACAACATCCATGCCTCACCTGGATTCCAACCCGGACCCCTTTCGGACGAATAATCAGAGGCCATCGCTTAAACCAACCACTACGCCACCGGCGCGGCAATTAATTTATATTAGATATTTATTATATGAATTGATGAAGAAGACTATTTTATTGCAAACATAACAGTTCCCGCGAAACTTAGTAGGTTTAAGTAACGTTTCGTGTATCATTAGGTTTAAGCGACGTTTCATTAATCCTTATGCACTGTGTTTTTGTCCATTGCTGTTTCCTTCTTTTGTATGAACTATTTAGATGTATACTTTTGCGACGTCATGCTGAAATAAAAATATATGTATCAGGCGCACATTGTGTTGCTGAAAGAATATGAAATTACCATATGAATAACGGCAATTTTAGTATCATGCATGAAATGTTCGTTGTTAACTTATCAGACAAAGTTTCGACTTTTTCTCTTTAATTTATTTGGATGAAATAGAATATAATCTATTTGAAAAAATGCATGATGCCTGCGCTAATACTTTAGATTCTGTACAAAACAACAACCCACAGACGTAAAAAAAGTTAAAGCTATTTTATATCTAAATTAGTTTGTAGATATGAAATAATCACTGAATTTATCACTCCCGTGGCTCATAAAGTGTTTGCATTCTGTTTTTACCAAATGTTTTGCATTTACCGAAATTTATAACTTTTTCCCACCGATATTGGGAAGTTACGAAAAATTAGAATCCTGATATCGCCTTGCTGTAACATCGCTGCAAGCTAAGATGGCAGTCACGGCAGTGTTTGTTATGACCCTGATTGTGACGTCACGAATCGAGGACTAAGGCTCGCCTGCACTCGAAACGGATTTTGCTAGGCCCCTTCCCTTTTCGAGTGCATAGGGACAAGGTAAGCAGACCATTGTAGCACTCCATAATAGCCATGTGACCCTGTTTGCTTTGTTTTGGCATTTCATAAACAAGCAGTTGGAACTTGCGTATGTGTGATCGAGCTTTATATTCTCATTTATTCATCAAATTAAGACGAAAGAGTTCTATGCCGCATCTATAAGTCAAGGGCAATTTCTGGCATTTCCGTTATTGTTGAAGGCTAACAACACGATATTACAAATTTGGAAAATACTGATAGAATCTTTGATTGAAAATAAAGGCAAAAGATAGCTTTGCTGTACTTACCCCATACGCAGTAAGTCATTACTTTCCAAGTCCAAAATAAAATACACGTTATAAAAATCATGTTCCAAGTTCCAAAATTAAATATACATGTTCATACTATAAACATGTATTTGTATCTAGTTTGCAATATAATGTCAATCATAAAGTTTTCAAAAATAACGTACCTGAGCTGCAGAGTTAATACCAAGATATATATTTCAATAATAATATATGTTACAATACAATGCCGATATAGAGCTGTAGGACATGGAATAGAAATATACACTGAAGCTCCAAAAAAAAATGGTACACCAGTCTAATACTTGGTAAGTCCCCCACGGGAGCGCAGGACTGCAGAAATACGACAGGGCACGGACTCCACTCGCTTCTGGAAATATGCTGTAGGCAATGCACGCCATACTTCCTGCAGATCTTGCCACATTTCGAGTGTATTCCGAGGTCTCAGAGTCCTGTGTTCGATAGCATGTTGCATGGCATATCAAATGTGTTCTATCACGTTCAGATCTGGGGACTTGGGTGGGCTGGCAACCACCCAAACTCAGATGGATGCTCCTCCAAACATATTGTGGAGTCCCGACACTTTTGTGGAGGTGCATTGTCCTGTTGGAACAGGCCCATCAGCATGAATGCAGGACATGAACGGGTGTACCTCGTCAGAAAGGATGCGCTTATAGCGTTGGCCGGTTACAGACGTACCAGGTGTCCCAGTGAAGTCCAGTTAAATACACCCTATATCATTACGGACCCTCCCCCCCCCCCCCCCCAGCACCACCAACCGGTACAGTTCCCTGTTGACAGGCGGGATCCAGGGATTCATAGGGTTTGCGCCACACACGAATCCTTCCATTTTCCCGATACAGTTGGAAACGCGAGTCGTCAGACCAGGCTACTTGTTTCCAGTGATCAAGTGTCCAGTGGCGGTGTTGCCCTGCCCAAGCGAGGCGCATAGCTCTGTTTTGTGCACCCATCAAGGAGACTCGAGTTGGGCGTCGTCTCCCAAAGCTCATATCGTGCAGGGTACGTTGCACATTCCGGACGCTGATGCTTGTTGAAGCTCCAGCATTGAATTCCAATGATACCTGCGAGAATGTTGCACGCCTATCGCGTGAAACGATTCTTGGCAGTCGACGATGGCAACGTTCACCCAATGTTTTTTTACGGCCACACTGGTATCGTAGGTTGGAGGTTTTGCCGGAATTCTTGTAGTCACGATATACCCTTGCAATGGTCGTCCGTGAAAATCCGAATTGCCGCCCCGGTGGCGCAGTGGTCTAAGTGATGGCTTCTGATCATTCGTCCGAACGGGGACCGGGTTCGATTCCCGGTGAGGCATGGATGTTGTGTTTGTCTTACGGCACTGGCTCTCTCCCTTCCCTGGAACAGTGACCCTAAATTAGGGACGGGCGACTGCTTATAGCCCATTGAGTTGCTCACGGTGGTCGTTACACCTCCAATAAAAAAATCCGAACTTCGTTTCTACCTCCGAAATACACGGTACTATGGCCCATCTCACGAGCACCAACTATGCCACCGCGTGAAAGTCGCTTAAATCGTTATTACTTGTCATTCTGATGTCGAAAACAGCTCTGACAGCTGGCAAGGATGTATATCGCTTTATATACCCACTGGTGGACGCAACCGAGTGCGCGCATAGGTGACATTGCTATGTATTTTGCATAAGCTCGTCTGTACGAGTTTTTCTGGCACTTCAGTGTACACTCAATGGACAAAGCATTAGAGATGCCTACCTAATAGCGTGTTGGTCCTCCTCTAGCGCGAATAATAGCATGTAGACGCTGAGGCACCAACTCCAACAGATTTCGGAGGTAATGCCAGCAATGCCTACTGCAGCATTATCCAGAACGTCAGAGTTGGAGCCATGGATCTGATGTTCCGCTTCACGGCCTCCCACAGAGCTTCCACAGGGTTTAAATCCGGAGACTTTAGGAGACACTGGATGGTTCCAAACCCAGATGAGTGTTCTTCGAGCTATGTCTGGGTGGTTGCTGCTCGGTGGAACGACGCACTGTCTTGCTGAAACAGTCCATCGATCGCAGGATACCCGAAGTCCATCAAAGAGAGTAGGTGATCAGCCTGCACATAATGGCATCGCGTAGCGATTAAGAACCTTTCCAGATACACTAAAGGACCTAATGTGCCCCATGAGAAAACTCCCCAAACCATCACAGAGCCACCACCGCCTTGAACAGAGCCGACCTGGCAGGACGGGGTCATGGCCTCATGCCATACCGTCGACGCCACTTCCATAGCCCATACAATGCAGAGTGCGCCGTACCGACCTGTCGCTGCCGCTACTTGGGCCTCCGACATTTAACCTGCATGTGATTTGCGCCACAATTTCCAGACAGTCGGTCTGCACGAGCCTGGAGAGTGTACCTCGAGCCCTGTCATCAATGACGTGTTGTCGACTACCGCTTGCTCTCTGGGCGCTGGTACGTCCGTCGATGGTATACTAGCGGTACACTCTTGATACGGTTGCCCTCGGGAACCGAAGTGTTCTTACCACTTGGACGTTGGAATGGCCCTTCTGTCTTGCGCCAGCAATGCGTCCACGGTAAAAGTCGCTCAGATCACCACGTTTACACATGTTCGTCCATTGCTATACACTGCTGAGAAGCCCTGCGGTCCGCCGATTTATTACCTGCGTTGGGTTTGTGTTTGTTCCACTCTACGTGGGTGATGCCATGTCAACTGCCCATCACATCCATCTCTAACGTTTTGTCTACTGACAAGAACCACCGCCCCCCACCCCCGGGTTCGAACAAACGAAACCGCACCAAACTTCCGTTACAAGTCATTTACGTACCTCGAATTCAAGAGTAACATTCGTTTTTCTGTAAACCTCCGCATTTGCTCACTAGAGGGCTCCGTTGAGTCACCTGTCGCTCACCGGCTTCTGCGCCACTCGAGAGTGTGCAGGTTCTTGTATCACATCTTTTGTTTGTCTGTGTACGTAGTGATACGACAAATGGTTTGACTTTTTTTGCGTCAGTTTTGAATATAGAGTACATCTGTCTGACAAGTCACTAATACTTTGTGATTCTTGGCCTGGACTCACTAGAGGGCTCCATAAGGATGAACAAATCCATTTGTGATTTCTGGCCTGGACTACTAGAGGCCTGGACATAAGGATGAACGAATACTTCAGGAGGCCTCCGGGGGAAAACAAGTTCATTTAAAAATCATTCCACCAAGAACTGCGAAATATGTTCAACCCCTCGATGTTAATTTTTTTCAGACAGTATAAAATTTACGCAAAGAGAATTACAGACTACATAAAACTACGATCCAACATGCCGCAGCCAAAATTACATGACAGAATATTCCTCCTGAAGATGCATTCTGTGATCTACAATCAACTGTCTGCGGGAATCTATAGACCGATGCTTCGTTACGCAGGGCAGAAAGCTGGCTACCATTGTGGTGAACCTGTGCAGAATTTTAAAAGTGTAATCGACGTAGCTTTCAAACACTAATATTCTTCCTGCGTGTGCATTATGTGGGTGTACCGATGTTGCATTTATTAATTGTTGTGCATTTTGCGACAATGGTTATTGCTTTGGTCATTTTATAGACAGACAGCCCTCACATGAATTAATCTTTTGACACTTGCACACTCTGACCCTTCGTTATGAAGTTACGGACGTCAACTGTCCTATGTACGTGATAATTATTTTCGTGCAGATCCGCTCTTTACCCTTCGACGTGGCATCTATCTTCAGTGGCATCTACTGGCCAACTGCGGAGTTTTACAAAAAAAAAAAAACCGAATATCACCATTGAATTCAGAGGTACGTAAACGACTTATAACGGAAGTTTGGTGCGGTTTTGTTTGTTCGACACCGGGGTGTTCCTTGTGAGTGTAGAACTGGAAAGCTACAGAATCAGCTTTTACCTAGGAAATAATACTGAGATTCTCCAAATAAGTAGCAGCAAATAAACCTATAACAAACATCCTACTAAAGTCAATACCAAAATTTTTCGTTTGTTACACTTTCAGTTCGAGCAACAACAGCAAACCTGTTTCACACCCAACTTGTGTTTACAAACTGTGATCTCTCAAGCGTTTTTTCTCAGCAGCTATCTAACGTAAACTATTGCTTGAACATAACAAGCTTAGGAAATAAACTTTCTATCGTGTATTCATGCAACCTTTTTTTTCTTCCAGTTTTTCTTATTTCAGGCTTTTTTTTCCAGTTTTTCTTATTTCCGCTTGTGTTTGTTTCAGATTACATCGAAAATAAAAATATTATTATGAATTTTACGTCTGTCCACCTACAAAGACTTTTTATAAATATATGCATATATATAACTGCTTGTCTTTTGTTTCAGAGTACATCGAAAATATCAGTTGCCTAGGCAAAGTCGCTGACTACGGTAAAGATTGTGGAACTTTAACAATTCCGGATGACATATTGGACATTTTCATCTGTGGGTAAGTTGAAACAGGCAATCGTTTTCCTTAAATCACTTTCCTTTACTGTAAATATTATCATAGCAAATTTTCGTGTACTATCCGTCCACTGTATTTTGGAATGACAATCTATGGTGTGTCTGCATATAACTGAACAGGTCCTGATAACTACACTTATTTAATGGATTTTAATAGCAATTACTGTATAATACCGATGCATAATTTAGGGGATAGCTTAATTAATTGGGCAGGAGGTGATTACAGTCAAGAATGTAAACATTTGTAAATATTTAGTGCATAATTTTTTTATTAATTATGTAAATACGTACTTATAAATATCAGCAGATAAATCAAGAGATTACTTTTAGGGCTTTGTGTGGACAGTTAGCTATTGACAAAAAAAAGGGAATAAATATGCTACCTAATCCAAACTATATTTCATCTTACACATTGGTTCTAAGAATCAGTTTTTCTCTTCATTACCTTTTGCCAAGAAGACCATTTTACCAACAGTATCTTTTTCACATAAACCCCAGTTTTCTCTCTAGAGGGAATAAATGCACACTGTATTTTCCTCGATTTCTTTGAATCTAAAAGTCTGATTTGAAAAATTATTTCTATGTCGGATAGCATTCATGTGGGGAAACACTTTGCACATCATTTCTAGTTTGTAGTCGCGAAAACGTCGGTCACTAAGGAGCGCAAGTACATATTTCTATTTTCAATATATTCGCAAACGTAACTGCAGTCTTTAAAACTCGACTGAAAAATTCCTTTTTGGGGGAAATACAACTTATTAAAGAAGAAGTTTTATCCATATTTCTTGCTCAAATATTTGCACAGATATCAAGGGAGGGGGGCTTAAACTCTCAAGAAGTCTTCAGCCTTAAACTTTCGTTTGTGCTGCTCCGGTGGCCGAGTGGTACGCGGAGCTTGCTTCCAATCATTCCAACCAAAATGGGTAGGGGCTCGAATCGCAGGTAAACTGGGGTTTATGTGCCCGCCCTACTGCACTGGTTCTTCCTGGAAACAGTGGTGCTAAGTTAAGGATGAGGTGCCGGTCAAAACACCGACAAATCATAAAACCGTGATTCGACCTGTCGGTGTTTTGTAATAGTGCCCTTTTAGGATATTATAGTTTTCTGTTCAATTACTACAGGTATAGGGAACTCCTTTTAATTAGTCGAGATTGCCTTTTTCACCAATCTAGTGTTGTAGAATTTAATTCTTAAATTGGATGTGTAGCTAAATGTTTAATATCAACACTCCATCGGTTCGGTAGGCAATAGAAAAGAAAAAGGCTTTTCGCTAAACCTTCATTCAGGGTGGAAGAATGTGTGCTTAACAATGATAGAACAAAGAGCACTTCATACTAGTAATAATAAAATTACATACCGACCTGAATTCTACTCAAATAGAAAAAAATAATTATAATACAAAGGATGATGCAAAGACACAGTGATTCAAACTTGATGTAATATATTCACAACACGTAGATGCTCCTGACGCCATGTTTGTTGTAGAAGAAGAAAGTCTTGCCACATCATTGCGCAGTTGTTGGACATAACACTTACACCATAATAGGAAAATACACATCCTTGAAGTAGTGTAGCCTAACTGAGTTTAATGACCGGGAACATTACATTTAATAAAGTTGCTTCCTTTATTGAGTAGTTAGTTCACACACCAACATCGTCGAACACACAACCGCACACAAGCATTAACAAGGGCACACTGAGGCAGTTCTCTTCGCAACAGCGCTCACATGAGAGAGAGAGAGAGGGAAAGACCCGAATGTGTGGTTCCAAAGTACACGTAGTTCTTCCCGATTTGGTGAATAACAGTTGCGCCTGGCATGCAGCGATGTCGCAATCATTAAGAGTGGCTGCAAATCTTGTATGACGATCTGTGTTTTTTTTTTCATTATTATTAGCGCTGAGAGGCTATAATTCCAACATCTACTTCACCAACAAGTTGAATTCAAAGCAAACTCATTCATCCTGTGATGAGACAAAAGCCGCAAAGTTTTTCCGGCTGCATTTACCGGCACTGACGTTTTAAATATTCAACAAACCTCATTAAAGTTAGCATTAGATGTTGTAATTAAATATATACAAATTTTTTTAGCTCAAAAGCTAATACTTTGTACCAGCTACGTTTAATGAAAATAACTGTAAGACAGAAACAAAATGAGAACTATGCGATTTACTAAGACACAGATTAGAGAAAATATATTTTCTTGAATAACATTCTTCTGCTTTGCGCCCTAGATAAGGACTAAACAGTCAAACAAATTACAAGGAGAGGTTGTACGCTATTCCGCAACAAAAATGTACAACAGAACGTGGGCCCCGGCTTTCCAGAATCCTTTGAATTCTTTTTTCATGAATTATACTGCCCTTCTTTTCAAGTATGGAAGCTTCCTCTCTATTTATGGGCTCTGTGTTTTGTTCAAAAGCATTTTGTTCCTTCCTTAGTTCTGTTATTAAATGGGATACATTAACGTGAGGGTGTCCAACTAAATTGCCCCATCTATAATCCAGGCCCAGACTTTGTTTTGTGTTCTGGGGATGTCACTTACGTGAACTGACAAGATGTGGGGGAACAGTGGTTCCGACCGTTGGACTTCACCGTTGCGTAATCTTCGCAGAATCGGTCTACAAACATACAGTAATAGTCTATGAACCACTATAGTAGGTCTTTCAACTGCTCATCGAATAATACTTTGATTTCAGGAAATGCTGAAGGAATTCGATCGGAATGATGAAAGCCAAAGCAGCGATGTGACGAGCCAAGAGACTGCATCAGCTATCATCTCCGTATCTGGTTTGAAGTCCTGGAATGCTTTGAAGTTTACTATACACTATCTACCAACAAGTAATTGGGCACCTGTGATAGTAAAGGAAAACGAAGTTTATTCACCTTCAATAGTTGGTGGAGCCACCACGAGCAGCGATTACAGCTGCGACCCTCCGGGGCATACTCTCAACCAGGCGTTGTACGACGGCTAGCGGTATTTTCTTCCACTCGGCTTGGAGAAGACAGGTCAGTTCCTTCACCGATTTCGGAAGGTGGGGGCACCCCTTAAGTCGACGCTCCAACTCGCCCCAGAGGTGCTCGATAGGGTTAAGGTCCGGGCTCTGCGCAGGCCAGTACATTCGATTAACCCCATTGTCACCATACCAAGCCATGGTGGACCTCGCAACATGACAGGTGGCATTGTCATCCTGGAAGTAACATGGGTCCACCACGTAAAACTGCTACAACGTAGGAAGCGCATGGTCATTCAAAATGGTGCAGTAGGTCTCGGCGTTGAGTCTACCAGGAATTGTGACCAAGAGTCCCGTGCCATACCAGGAGAAACACCCCCATAGCATAATTCCACCGCCGCCGAACTTCACAGTTGGCACAATACATTCCGGCAGGAGGCGTTCTCTAGGCAGACGCCAAACCCAGACCCTGCCATCCGAACGGTAGAGGGTGAACCTTGATTCGTCACTCCAGAGAACCTGTTTCCACTGTTCAACGGTCCACTGTCAACGTTCTTTGCACCACGTTAGCCAAGAAGCGCTACTGGACTTGGTGATCAAAGGCTTGTGGGCGGCAGCACGTCCATGATAACCGAGCAGATGGGCTTCCTTACGGATGGTATTCATCGAAAGGAACACTCCCGGATGCCTGTTGAAACTCCTCGCGGATGTAGCCCATCGATTTGGAGCGGTTCTTCCGAATTTCTCTGGCCAGCATCTGTCGGTTTCTAACTCCCAGTTTTTTGGGTCTGCCGGGTCAGGGCACATTCCGACAGTCACCTCTCATCTTCCACTTGCCAATCACGTAGGCCACTGTTGATATTGGGTACTTCAACTCGCTGGATATGTCACGTATGGATCGGCCCTTTCTGTGATACCCGACGATTACACCTTTCTCGAAATCAGGGAGCTTAGAACTGCGTGGCATCTTGCATGCGACTGGTTGCGTTGTTGTTTCCCACACGATATTTAACGGCGGTGGCCATGACGTGTATCAGGACCGCGGATATCGCCGATTGCAGGGGTGTCCAATTACTTGTTGGTAGATAGTGTATATGCTTTGCCCTAAATTGTAAAAGCAGCAGTGATGTTGAGCCTGAAGGAACTCAATCAGACAGCGTTTACTACAGACTTTTCAAAGTCAGTTACAACGTAATCTGGCTGTAATTTCAAATTGTTTTCTGCCACAAACCTAATCGAATCTTGAAACAGTCTTGTATAGCTGGCTTGCCGCTTTCTAGACATCAAGGCATAAGCTAAGAAAAGTACTCGACAGTTATTTTCTGGTCCAACTGGGGCCTGAATAGAATATAGCAGATGGAAAACAGTTGGCACCGTCTTAAATCGTCCATCCATAATCCAGTACTTGGCTTCGCTAAGCCTTTTGATGTCTGCAGTTAGAAACGAGTTATATTTTGTCCTCGTTAAGAATGAATTTTGTAACACAGAAATAAATCACTTGTTATTGTATGCTTCAGTTCTTCGGGAATATTTGAATTTTCAAGTGATGTTGGTTCTTGAGGTGTGTCTCCACGTCAGGCTCTTTTGATTTGTTCTCTCATGGCATCTTTTGACGGCATGCTTTAGAAAGCTACTAAACTCACCCCGCGATTATTTGCTGAAACAGCTGAATCGCTAATTCGTTAGATAAGCGAACATTTTCTTTTACTTCTGCCATTGTTTTTGCTAGTTGAGATTTCAAGTCATCTGGTGTATGGGTGTGCTCGGTGGTGTCTTTCAAACTGTGCTCACCATCACATAAAACTGATTTTCGTCTCGGCCTGTATTCCTTTCCCTTTCTGATCATAAATCCGGTAGAACAAGTTATTGCGTTTACATTCTTTTAAATAAAGATGCCTTTTCACACTCTGTTTTTTCTTCCTTTCTGTGATGGTACTAATTCACAAATTTCAGGCATAATTCTTTAAATGCATTAATTATCCAGACAAAGTTTATCTCAGATAAAAAAAATTTCAAGTACCTCGTTTCCGCTTTAACAGATAACGAAGTAAGTCTCCTCAAGTAGCAGTAAGTTGCCCGGACCATCTCCAGATAAACTACCCCTAGGTGCTAGCTTTCCATTTATGATATTATATTGCAGTGAAATTTGCTATGAACACTTTCACTGCCCGATTTGAATTACGGCATATAGGCCATGTATGCACTTCAGGATTGACGTGTACTTATTATTTTCCGTTAGTCATTTACACATACCAAGTATTAAATTTGTAACTTCGAATCTGCTAAAAAGGCATGCGTGTTATGCTGATAATTGCCGGTGTTGTCACAAGAAGAAATGAAAGTCTCTCTTCTGTCAACTCTTTTTCCGAAAAAGTTATTTGCTTCGTTTTCCGTTAGCAGGATTCTCTATCTTGAGGAACCTAATTCCTTGGATTTCCTTGGTAGAAAGAACATAAGCAGCATGTAATCTGTTTAGTGGACATGCTCCTATAATTCTAAAGAAGAACTGCAGCACGTTAGTTCCTTATTGCACGCATTGCAGTACTGGATGGCATGCGAATCGGTGTGGTAATTAGTTTATAATACAGTGCATTGTGAATAATATGATTTCCTGATGTGTGGATACCGTCTCTTCTAATGACAGGATATGAATAAAGAAAAAGAAACGAACAGAAAGAACGAAAAAACGTCATCTTTCTTAGTAAACGCTTACTTGCAGCACTTATTGTGCATGTTCATGTTTCTCTGCAACGTGGTACTTATTCTCAAATACGCAACACGATTTTTCGAAATTTTAAATTTCGAGAAACCCTGAATAAAGGTAAAAAATATTCCTGTTATCTAACATTTGAAATCGATACCTACTGATTCTGGACTAAATCGAACAAGTAATGTAAATTTGAAAAACGACTTTTTGAAACGATGTTACACGTTTTTATCCAGTTAACTGCCACGTTGGTTTGTAGATTCAGGGACATAAAACTAAGGGTGATTTCGTTATGCCAAGAATGTTTGGCCGCACAACGGACACAATGTTACATTTAAAATGCTTACTCTTACTGTAATGTGCAACCCACTCTAATATCAATGATGTGCACATCCTGACACACTCAAATGAATATGAATGTTTTATTTCCGTCACAGTTTCAATTCAACGCAGATTTGAATGCTGCGTCAGTTACATATAGGCCAAACAGGACAAACTGAATTAATTAAGCCTCATTTCTGAATATAATAAAAAACTACTTGTGGATGATGCTTAAAATGCTTGTTGACGATGTTTTGTGAATATCCTGGACGAAACTATTTCGTAAAACATCCTCAACATTCATTTGCAGCTTGAATTAATTATAAATTACAGATAAAAAACAATCCTCGGTAAACCAGTTATCTGCCCGATGAAAAAAAGTCAGTCATTACCAAATAAATACACACACTTTTACTAAGGAATGTTCATAACACAATGAAAAGAGACCATAAGTAAAAAATAAAGTTGAGTAACGATGAAATACGCAGGGCAAGTGCCACCAGTATGAGTAGATCCTACCCAGAAGCACTTTTTCTGTTCTTCCTTCTCATTTTTTTTACTCAGAGCTGAGGTCTCGGTCTTGTCCTTATAAATATGAACATACACTGAAGAGCAATTGAATTAGAGACAGCTGGCGTTATGCAAATGTGGCGCTGTAGGCGGCACTGTAAACGGAAACGACATGACTTATGCAGCGATCCGACAATATAAGGAGTGATGCGACGGGAATCAGCAAGAGTCGGACGAAGTATGGGTGAGACAACGGATCTAAGCGCATTTGATCGTGGGCAATTTGTCGGAGTTCGACGAATGGGTCACTCCATCTCGGAAGTTGTGCAGGCACTGGGATTTTCACGAGCCACTGTGTCACGGGTGCACCGTGAGTACATCGAATCCGGTAAAACCATCCCTGCAAGGGCCAACTGCCGTGGACAACAGCTTGTGGATGAGCGGGGTCATCGTCGGCTTGCTCGCATTGTAACAGCGGATAGACGGGCCACAGTGCAAGAAATCACTCGGAAATTTAACGCTGGTACACAAAAACGTGTAAGCAGCCACACCATCCAGAACCATCTCCTCGCTATGGTTTACAGAAGACATCGTCACACGAAAGTACCGCTGCTGACCGCACATCACAGGGTACAAAGATTAGCATGGGCGCGGGTACATCGCCACTGGACCCTAGACATGTGGGAAAATGTTGCCTGGACTGATGAGTCGAGATTCACGTTGGTACATTCGAATGGCAGGATATGAGTACGGCGCAAACCACATGAAGTGATGGATCCTTCTTGCCAGCAGGGTACTCTTCAAGCTGGTAGGGGTGGCATTCTCGTCTGGGGACTGTTTACGTGGACTGAAATGGGACCCCTAGTACGTGTGACATCGTCCCACACAGGTTAACGTTACCGGGATATCCTGGACGACCATTTGCTCCCGTTTGGGCGTCTTCAACATCCTACTGGGGACCTCATCCTGCAAGAAGACAATGCACCGTGCCATCGCTCCCGAATTGTATCCGAATGGTTGAATGAACACTCCACCGACGTGACCTCGCTTCCTTTGCCAGCTAGGTCACCTGACCTTAATCCCATCGAGCACATCTGGGATGCCATTGAGAGAGATGTTCGAGGCTCTGAACCCTCTCCATCAAATCTTCGTGAACTGTGGGAGCTTGTTCAGGGGACGTGGATCCGTATGGCTTCCCAACGCTTCCGGTGTCTTGTCGAGTCCATGCCGAGACGAATCGCCGCCGTCATCAGGGCGAAAGGTCATGCTACACATTACTAGACAGGTATCTCTAATTCAATTGCTCTTCAGTGTACTTATTCTGCATTTCAATTATAAATATAAGCTACTTATTCTACATTTCAATCACACCTGGCAATGCATTTATAAAAAAAGAAATTTTGAGATTCCCACATCCTCATAAAGTTGCCATTTTTTTTTTTTTGCCATATGATATCTGATTTCGGTAATGCATGCACATTTAACAAAAACGGATATTCCTTGTTTTGATGTCTACGATTAAATATGTGCGTAGAAATACATGAACTTTCGAACTAAAGTCTGTTCTGTTTAATACAGCTTGATTTTTTTCTTATTCTTTTGTTTCAGGTTTAGCTATACGTACAATGGGTGTCTTTACCAAGCTATAAATGATAAATGCGGAAGTGACGCACTTAAGGTTTTTAAAGAGTTGGCGAAACCGCAGATGCGATACATAAAAGATTCCTGCTGTACAACCGTGGGGCCGAAATCAAGCATCACAAAACATTTTCTTTTCTTTTGAAATTTCAGGACTTGTCCCACAAATTAAATCGTTTATTTGATGATTGCTTAGTTAAATAATAAAAGTATTCTGATTGATTCATTTTCTTTTCCACTTTGCTCACAAAACATTTCAAAAAACTTGGTCTCTCAGATCTGTAAATAAGTTCGCTATTAAAAAGACTACTCATTCTGCATTTTAAGTGTACCGGCACAAAACAACGGCCACACCCTGAGAGAAATGTAAACAGGAATGAATAAGTTAGTTAAAGGTCATCATTTAACTAATAAAGGTAATCATTTAACTAACTTTATTTTAAAATGCGAACGCTTAACTTATTGTAACTTAAGGCTCTAATACTTGAATAGGGCATGGTTTTCTTTCCACCTTTCTAAATGAAAGACAAAAAGATAAACTAAACTTAAACTATCCTTAGAAAGTAGAGACAAGTGGCTTAGAATACATAACTGATCAAAAATATTGTTCTTAAGAAAACGAAAAAAGCATATTTCCTTCGTAATTCTTATTAGATCTTGCTTTAGGGATTTCACCAGAAAAGCTTAAGAGCAACTATTTGAAAGTTTTCCTTTGGCTTGTGTGTGTGTGTGCGTGCGTGTGGGGATTTTGCTATTTCCCCTTCTCTTTGTATAACACGCGGCTTTCCTGAGTTCTTTGCACACGGTGACGACGATATTTACAGTTTTGAATCGCTGCTATTGGTTAAATGACCGTGTTAACTATTATGAGATACTTCTCTCGTCAACCATTCACATCATCCGATTCCCTCATTATTCGAGTGATATAATTATCGATGTAAATGTTCGCCGATAAGTAAAAGAAGACATTCTATAATATCACACACGTTTCGGAGTAACGACTCAAGTCTGAGATGAAAACACGTAGTCCGATCAGAAAAAGGTTTACCATAAAAGTTGTTTTTATATTCAGTAAAAGTTAGTATGTTGAGCGGCTTAAGTGAAATCCTATACACAGCAGTAACTACACTGCGACAGACTGTCAAATGACGACCTCCTTGGTAAAGTGGACTTGCATCAAAGTAAGAGGAATGATACAATATTTGTTGGTAAAGAAAATGTCAGCAGCTGATATCCTTCTACAGTTCGTCGAAGTAGGAAAAACGCAATAATGTCAATCAATAAGTTCTCAAAGGATTCCGTACGTTTGTATCAGATAGCGGAAATGTGTGGAACGACAATTCGCATCGAAGTAATCCACCGCGCCCCTTCGACGACAAAGATCAAAACTCATTCAAGAGGAAAGGCGGGTAACTTAGCGACATCTTTAATCCGACCTGGATGTTACTTGTTGTCATCTGAGAGTACTGGCGCAATCTGAAGGCAGACAAGCACTGAGCCATGGTGAAAAAATTGGGGATGTCATCAGCAGAAAAGGCCTCGGTTTTCGTATCGACGGTGTAATCCTCCTCTAAGACAAACCCAAAGAGCACACGGCACAGTTCATATGAAACTTGCTGCGAGATTTCTATTGGCACAGCCATCGTACAATCCGGATTCGTCACGACACTTTAGTAAACATTATGTAAACAACTGACAGTAGTCTGGTGGGTCTGTAGTTTTATAATGTTTTCTAAGGTTTGTCATGTCTATAACTTTCTTTGGCAAAATGAGCTTACCACTTTCAAGTTTTATATTTAAAGTGTAACGTTTCACCATGTTATGTGAATTTCCTGTGTTGAACCTGTTAAGCGCACTACAGTCTTCGATGACAAATTTTTTGTTTCACAAAATAAAATCATTTTCACTCGTCATGCCATGGCAATTTGTTATGCGGCTTTTTCTTGAGAAAACAAGTTCATGATTCCGCCTCAGCAAACTTTACAAGTTGAAAACGTCTTAGGGGGATTTGCACGCTTGTTTCTGTTGCCGTGAATAAATTTACCTACAGAAGTTTTATTCTGGTACCACTGCCTTAATTTTGTATTGAAATAACGCTTATAATCTTCAGACGATTATTACCCTTCAAACGGAAGTCATCGCTCTTTCCACGTTTATAAGTGAGTCACGGAAAAATTCCCATTGGCGGCCACCGAGAATCGTACTCAGGATCTTCCAGTTACTCGCCGGACATGTTTCCACTGCACCACAGCGGCCTCGAATTACCCCAAACTCACATACGAATAACTTCCAAGCCACAGTCTTCGATGACAAATTTGTCAAGTGGCTTGGCAGTTATTCGTATGTGAGTCTGGGGAATTCGAAGCCGCTGTAATGCAGTGGAAGCATGTCCGGCACGTAACTGGAAGACTCTGGGTTCGATTCCCGGTGGCGGCCAATGATAATTTTTCCGTGACTCACTTATAAACGTGGAAAGAGCGATGACTTCTGTTTGATGTTCCTGGTCCACGTCAAATGCCTGTATTAATGATTCTTACCCTTGTTATTTAGAAGCCGAAATAACGTGTAGATCTTTTTCAACCGCTGTTGGTCGATCTCCAGAATTCCAGCAGTCGTTACAGAATGCACCACTTATACAATAATAAAAATTTAATGCCTTTAGAACTTTACAGTTTAAACATTTTCGTTGCTTGCAGAGGGTGCAAACTTAATTTTGTACTCGCAAAGCCTCTAATTAAACATCTTAAATGAAAAAAAAACAAGGTAAAGATTTCAGCAGAAACAGTACTTACCAATTCAGTGCCCGTTTATTTTTATCAGGTATGGCACGTCAACATGTTGTGAATAATTTAAAAATACTAAGGCAATAAATCCAGCAATTCGAACTGTTACCTTGCTATTTTTTAACAAGCCGCAATTAACAAATACAGCTTGCTGTAACTAAGCATCATCCACATATCTCTAATCCTGCAATTTTTATCGCTCTTCATATAGCACATAGCATAATGTACGCAGCACAATGGCCGCCTCTCCTATTTTACGTCACTTATCTTTTTTTTTAAATTGCACTTTGACTCACTGTCAAGTTGCCAACTTTGAAAACACTCGTCAGTAAGAACAGTGTGTTTTTCAGTCAGGAAAACGGTTAATGAGAAGAAACCAAATTTACATGATAAAACAGAAATTCAAAAGGAAAGTTAAATTGTATACGTTGCACACTAGAAGGCTGTGTTGGCATTTGTCAAACTGAAATTATATGGAGCATATATGTATCAGAGGCATGGACGTCAGCTAAAATCGTTCTTCAGAGGCTTCGGACAGCTCAAAGAAGCACGGGGAAATATATGCTTAGTGTAACTAAGGAGAATAGGAAAACGAATCAACAGGAGTTGGTCCATGACTTGGTGACACTCTTGATGATATCATGATCAAAGTAAAGATAAAAACATCGTCTAGAAATACAGCCATCCCATTGAAAATCAAAGAACTAAAGAACAAAAATTGAACTAAACTGCTAAAGAGCAGGGAATGTTGCTAGAAGAACTGATCACCGTTGGAGAATTGAAGTTCTACACTGGATTCCAAGGAACAAGGAAATACTCACAAGAAAAATCGGTATATATACGCTGTTGTCGTAAACAGCATTTTAAAATAGGCTCTCTGTACAAATATCTACTAATAGCGCACACTTGTGTGTTACTTAAAGATAATTTACGTAAAGGCGGCAGAAGAAGGAAATGGAATTTTTGAAATCAAGCAATTATAACCAGAAATATTCCAAATAAAACTGTGCCATGTTTCAAGACAATAGCAAAGGGTCTGTGATCAAGAAATAATTTTTTATGTATATTGTTCGAATGAACAAATATTTTGCAAATTGAATTTCCCACTGACGCTACGTAGCAGCAGAAACTTTGCGTTTTGAAAAAATATATATAAGCTTAAACATGCACAAATCAGTCTTGCCATGAGAAAATAACTTTTCAAATATAACTTTTAGAAAAACGGCTACCAAGAAAAGAACTTATGCCATCACAACCCAAGATAGAAAACTGGGAAGTATTTACATTGGATATCATTCGTGATAGTTACCTAGCGTATAAGGTATAAAGATAACGTTTTTTACAATCGGGCTTTTAGAAGCGACGATACAGTTGCAAAAATAAAACAGGCACACTTTCGCCACTTTATGAAGCGATGCTTATTAAGTTAAATTTAAATATAAAAGTGACGTCACAGCAATGAAATGGTATCGGATTTAAAAATAATTTTTTAAATCGGACTTTTAGAAAAAGGGCTATTGAGAAAAATGGAATACTAATTTACTCCTCACAGAGAGAAAGCTACCTATTGTTTCGGGCAGGAACTGTACCTAAAACGTTTTTCCTAGTCATTAGTACTTGCTCAGGAAAGAGTTTGTTCAATTGTGATTTAGAAAATTGTGATTTATTGTTCAATTGGGATTTATTTGTTTAATTGTGATTTAAAAGTACAGATACGCCTGAAAACATATTACACGGAAAAGTTCGCATCTAATGTCAAAACTGTGGAACATGTGTAACGTATACTCTATATTCACTTTCCTTTTGATTTTACTATCTCTGGTTATTTTTTTTTTTTACTATGTAAATTATCTTCTTACTGAACGAGATATTATTTCACCCGCTGAATGAGATCTGGCAATGAGTGTAAGTCATGACGTGGTGGTAGCCAGTATAAATAGGCGCGTTCAACGATACCCAAGAAGAGCGTTTGTTGTTGTACGGAGAGCGTTTGTTGTTGTACAGAGAGCGTTTGTTGTTGTACAGAGAGCGTTTGTTGTTGTACAGAGAGCGTTTGTTGTTGTACGGAGAGTGTTGGTTTATGTGAAAGAGAGCGTTTTTTTATGAGTATAGAGCTCCGTTCATGTGCAAGGAGCTACGTGTTATTTGAGTAGCTGTGTGTGATGATACCAGTAGAAGTTCATAATAAAAGGTTTTACGTAAGTACGTCTTTCTCAGTTCATAGTACAGTCAGACCTCTGTCTGGCTGTTAGGTTTATTTCAATTAATATTACTAGTAACAACCAGCATAAGACTTTATTTCATGATCTTAATCAACTAGTAACAACAACCATTTAAATTCACTATTTGAAGCTTAGTACAAGCATATAATTCAGTAGCAGAAGTATTATACTTAGCTTAGTTGAAAGCTTTATTCATTATCATTAGCTTAGCTGGTAGAAAGAGTTTATTCATTATCATTAGCTTAGCTGGTAGAAAGAGTTTATTCATTATAATTGGCACCCGAACTTTTCTCGAACACGAGATCTTGACAATTATTACCCATGTCTTCACTACCTGAGACAACTTCAATTTTCCACCCTAAGACAAGTTTCGGTGGTGATGGGATTAATCTCGACCATCTGCAAGAAGCCTGTGGGGCTCACTTTGATATAAGTGATCTACACGTACCCAGGCATTCTTCACAATTTCGTAATGCCTCAGCTTCCTATTACTCTGAGTCGCGGGTCGTACCTGAGTTAGTTCAATCCTCTCAGCGAAGCAGAATGCTTGCCCATTTCGTACCGCATGCAGGAACAATTCTTTTCAATGGTTTGGAGGGATCTTTAAAATTCCTCGAAGATTTGGAAGATCATTTTGATCTCTATAATATTCCTCAAGATTGTAAAGTACAAATCGCAGGCACTTGCTTGAAGGATACCGCTAAGACCTGGTATCGGCAGTGGAGAGTGTCGAACCCGGATTCTCATTATGAGAATTTCCGTGCAGAATTTTTGGAGGTCTTTCCTTTCGGCCTCAGTCGAGCTAGCCTTGCACAACAGCTTTTTTCTCGTCAGCAAGAACCCAACGATAGCCCTGTTGCATTTGCGTTGGAAACAACACGCTTATATAACCTATGGGATCCACATGCCAGTCATGTCGACATGTTGGATACCCTCTTGCAGCAGCTCGACCCATTTTTACAAGATTTTCTTTAGGTTCGACACCCTGCCACAATTCATGAATGCCTTCGCCTCATACGAACGTATGAAGAGCGACATGGCAAACATGGTTCCACTCACCATGCTCGGGCACCCCGCGAGGCTTATTACGAAAACCCTCAGCGGCATAATAGGCATAATAACTTTCAGCGCGAGCATACACAAGTGCACACCCAAGCTTCATACGTTCCACCACACAATGAAGAGTGGAAAACCAACCGCGAGTTTCTGAACAATCTTCGGGATATCGTACAAATGCACAGTATGCTCGACCCCGTTCCAATCCGCAGCATTCGGAACGTTTTCATGCTCAGGGCAATGATGATTTTTTTGCCCGGGCTGAGGGAAGAAGTAATAGATATGAAAATGTCAACAGACACGCGGAGTTCCCGACGCAGGTTTCACGCAGTTTTCCTCATCGTGAAAATTTTCCCGATACCCGGCAGGGTCGAGGTTTCAGACCGCATGATAATCCAACCAGGAATATTTTAAACTTCCAAAGGAAGTAGACCAAGGGTCGGTCCTGCTTCCTGATACCAAGCATTTCGACCCTAAAACAATATTAGTGACTGTTCAAACTCCTCAGTTGCCTGATGTATTCTTGACAATTGAAGGTATTATTGTCGAGACAAACTTCGACACTGGTTCTGAAATATCAGCCCTAAATACGTAGTTTTGCACTGACAATTTTCCTGCAGTCCTCGTTCAGCCTGCGACGCAGTATTTGCGAGGTGCAAATAACGAAATTTTCAGTATCACAGGAACTGTCACATTATCTTTAGGGCTGGGAAAGGCTCGTTTTACGCATTCTTTCCTGCTTATAGACGAACTACCTGTGAAATGTCTAATGGGAATGGACTTTATTCATACGTTTCAAATAACTTTGAATTTCGTACAACATGTGATTTCCTTTCCGGAACCTGTCGAAATGATTCCTACGGTCCATATGGATATAACGAGTTTGTTATTGAGTAACCAATTGAATGAGAGGCAACGAAACCAGCTTTCTCTCCTTTTACAGGAAAGCCCTGGTTTATTTTCTGATCAACCTGGTTTCACACAGGTGGTTTATCATGTCATTGACACTGATGGTTCGAAAATGATTGCGACGAAACCTTACCCTTGTGCTCCACATAAAAAACAGGAAATGCAACGTCAAATTTCTGAAATGATTAAACAGGGCATAATCAGGGAATCAACAAGCGCCTGGGCTGCTCCTGCCTTTTTGGTTCCGAAGAAACAACCCAATGAATTTCGTTTCGTGACAGATTTCCGCAAGCTCAACCAAGTCACAAAAACGATCAATTATCCACTACCTGTCATGTCGCATATTTTACATGACCTATCGTCAACCAAATGGATGTCAACCTTGGATTTGGCGAGAGGATATTGGCAGGTGGCAGTACATCCGGACTCTGTCGATAAAACAGGCTTTGTGACTCCTTTTGGGGCTTATGAATACCTACGTATGCCCTTTGGACTAGCTTCTGCACCTGCTACTTTCCAAAAGCTTATAGATACGGTTCTCAGACCTGTTCTGGGTCCCCATGTGCATGTATATTTGGATGACATTATTATTACATCCGAGACTTTTGACGAGCACCTTTCTCTGCTCAAACAGGTGTTCCAACTCATATACAATGCTGGCTTGACGTTAAAACCTAGTAAATGCCAGATAGCGAGGGACGAGATTGTATATCTGGGGTTGAAAATCACTCCCCACGGCTTATTTACTGATAATGAAAAAATTAGGCCTATTGTTGACTTTCCTCAGCCTAAAACAGCAAAAGAACTATCACGCTTTCTGGGAATGACCGGATGGTATCAGCAGTTCGTCCCCGCTTATACTACAATATGTGAGCCATTGTATGCTTTGAAACGTAAATACAAGAAGTATGTTTGGACACCTGAGGCTAACGCTGCTTTTGAAACACTGAAGTCTGCGTTGACTCAGCCTCCTGTGTTGGCTTTCCCGGATCATACTAAGGAATTTGATATTTATACTGACGCATCCGGAGTTGGTCTTGGTTGCGTTTTGTCACAAGCTGGGCATCCAATAGCTTTTGCGTCTCGTACTTTAGCCAAAGCTGAACGCAATTATTCAGCTACGGAACGTGAATGTCTTGCTGTTGTGTATGCGCTGAATAAATTTCAATGTTATCTTAACGAATTGACAGTTAACATAATTACGGATCATTCTGCCCTTCAGTATTTGAATTCTGCTAAGCACCTATCTCAAAGACTTATGAAGTGGGCTCTGAAGTTACAAGAGAGCAATATCAAAATTTCGTATCAGCCAGGTCATAAGAATCAATTACCGGACGCATTATCTCGCGTTCCGATTAGTGGGGTCCCCACCGAAACTACTCCTGAATGTCAGCCTTTACTTCTAATAGCTGATATAACACCCAGAGAGCAGATAATGGCAGAATTAATAAATGATCCAGATTTTGGGGATACCTATAATTTTTTGCTTGCGGGTTCGCCCCTACCAAGTGATCCTTCTCTGGCTAGAAGGTCACAACATTTTGAAGTAATAGAGGGCCTTCTTTACTATACGAAATCTAGGACTACTAGGGCAGAGTTTCGCCCATGTATTCCGCGAACCCTTAGAATGGCCCTTTTAAACGAATTTCATGACAAACCCCTTGCAGGCCATTTAGGTATTCGCAAGACCCGTTGTAAATTGCGGGATGTTGCCTATTGGCCTGGCATGTACCAAAGTGTGCTCGCATACGTTCAATCATGTCACTTGTGTCAGATTAATAATTACCGTAATGTAAGACCGGCCGGTCACTTGAAATCTAGTTCAAGTTCTCATGTTTTTGACATTATTTCAATAGATTTATTGGGACCTTATCCTTTATCTGTTAAAAACAAAGCTCGTTACGTTTTAGTACTAACTGATAATTTTTCTAAATGGGTTGAAGTTTTTCCCATTAAAGCCGCTAGGGCAGAAGTTATTTGTAATGTATTAGTTAATGAAGTATTCTCTAGATATGGTGCACCTAATAAAGTAGTTTCGGATAATGGTCCTCAATTTATTTCTGACATTTTTGAAAGAATGTGTGCGAGACTACACATTAAACATAAATTCATTTCCCCATATCATCCCCAGAGTAATCCTGCGGAACGCGTAAACCGCACGCTAGTGAAAATGATTGCTACATTTGTAATGGGTCATCATGAACGATGGGATGACCATTTGGGGCTTTTTTCGTTCGCCCTCCGCTCGTCTGTCCACGAATCTACTAAAATTACTCCTGCAGAACTTTTTCTGGGTCGCAAAATTAAAAACTTTTTTGAAAATTTAACGGGGATTATCGACGAACTAAACCAGCGACCAACTCCGCAATCAGTACGAATCATGGCAGAAAAAGCTCGTGTTGCAATGCTAGGAGCACAAGCGGCTCAAGCAAGATATTATAATACTAGGCGTAGGGAACCAGATCTTGTCGTTGTAGATCTCACTCTCGTGGAAACGCACTTCCAGTCTTCTGTTTCGCATACTTTAGTGAAGAAATTTGCACCCAGCTACGAAGGTCCATATCGGGTGGCAAATGTGTTTGAAAATAACATTGTTCTTGAAAAACCTGACAATCAATTTCAATACGTACACGTTGCTCAGTGTCGCAAGTATCATGAACGAAATATCGATTTCATATTCAACCCTACTTAACCTTCTGTTCCACAGACTCAAGAGTCTATATCTCACGATCAACCTCCAGAAATTTTGGACGAACCAACAAACATTTTTGACGAATCTCCAGTGATTTGTTCTTCACCCTCCCCTCCTCAAGACGGGTTTCCAAACACGCATCCTGATTCTCCCATGAGACCAAGGCTCGAATCAAATTCTTCGAATACTAGTATCGTTCCTTTCCCTCCAACCATTGCCAAGACTATTGCTGCGCCGTTTCCTGATTACTCTGCACCAATGCAGGCTCCTACTTCCTTGAATACCTCGTCAGAAAGTATTCCTATAGGCAAAAATAAACATCGCCCTGCACGACCACTGAATTACAGCAGCGACTCAGAGGCTTCGGACATTTCTGATTTATCAGTTATGGACCATAATTTGAATATTACAAACCGTCCAGAACCACCAAAAGCTGGGCGAAAACGTAACTTGTCTCCCCAATCTGCTTCGCCGCAACAGCGACGCAGGCAGAGATCCTTGCATCCGCCCGGGTTTCGCCCCTGGAACCTACGCTCAGGGCAAACAGGGCCGATGCCTGCTGCTACTCTTATGCCACGAGGGCGTAAGCGAAAGCAAACGATGTGGCCGGAGCCACGTCCGTCCAAAAGAATACTGGAAGGACACCACGGGCCCCAGCACAAAGGGACTCCATATCAAAAGCCTGGGGGAGCCCGTTCCTATCAGCCGCAAGGATTTCCGGACCGCCAGACTTCGGCCGTTCCTGATCGACGGACACCAGCCGTTCCTGACCGTTCTTATCAGCCGCAAGGATTTCCGGACCCACAGACTTCAGCCGTTCCGGACCGACGGATTTCAGCCGTTCCTGACCGTTCCTATCAGCCGCAGGGATTTCCGGACCGCCCGACTTCAGCCGTTCCTGACCGTTCTTATCAGCCGCAGGGATTTCCGGACCCACAGACTTCAGCCGTTCCGGACCGACGGATTTCAGCCATTCCTGACCGTTCCCGTCAGCCGCCGGATTTCTTGACCGACAGCAGACCGATGTTCCAGATCCATTAAAGTCCTTGAAAAGATCTAAGCCACCTGAATTTACCAGTCCGATTAGGCCTGGAAAACATTATCGTACTAGAGGTTTTTATGCGTCCTCGAGATAAGTAAGTTCTCGTGGACAGGTTCTTTTCTCAGGTTGTTGTTTTTCCTGCACGACCAGTTGGCGTGTCAGAATTTCTTTTTTTCGTGTGGGCCTATGCATTCTTTTTTGTGTATATATGTGTTTTTTTTTTTATATTTCTTATATGTCCATCTACTAATCCAAATTTTTTTATATATCTATGTGCTTAGGGGTAAAATAATAAAGTTGATACTGTTAGGCAGCTCCAGGCAATCTTCGCTGCTGATACAGTTGGTGTGTATTCAACGAATAATGCGAACGTAATTTGAAATTAAAATAATAAAATTGTTACTGTTAGGCAGCTCCAGGCAATCTTCGCTGCTGATACAGTTGGTATGTATTCAACGAATAATGAGAACGTAATTTGAAATTAAAAAAGTGATTCCTGCTAGGCCGAATAAAAGGAAGGTATGCCGATGCAGGTTTGTTTTGTTCAAGTATACAAAGTGTTTCACAGACGAATACAGATTTCTTGATTTTGTCATGCCAAGTTTGATATTGTAAATACTGCTGCCACCAAACAACAAAACAAAAAGAGGTCGATAAACGTCAATCAACGAAGTGTAAGGCTTACACTCCAAAATTGATAGGTTTTTCGAAAAAAAAAAAAAAAAAAAAAAATTAAGGGGGAGATGATGTAACGTATACTCTATATTCACTTTCCTTTTGATTTTATTATCTCTGGTTATTTTTTTTTACTATGTAAATTATCTTCTTACTGAACGAGATATTATTTCACCCGCTGAATGAGATCTGGCAATGAGTGTAAGTCATGACGTGGTGGTAGCCAGTATAAATAGGCGCGTTCAACGATAACCAAGAAGAGCGTTTGTTGTTGTACGGAGAGCGTTTGTTGTTGTACAGAGAGCGTTTGTTGTTGTACGGAGAGCGTTTGTTGTTGTACGGAGAGTGTTGGTTTATGTGAAAGTGAGGGTTTTTTTATGAGTATAGAGCTCCGTTCATGTGCAAGGAGCTACGTGTTATTTGAGTAGCTGTGTGTGATGATACCAGTAGAAGTTCATAATAAAAGGTTTTACGTAAGTACGTCTTTCTCAGTTCATAGTACAGTCAGACCTCTGTCTGGCTGTTAGGTTTATTTCAATTAATATTACTAGTAACAACCAGCATAAGACTTTATTTCATGATCTTAATTAACTAGTAACAACAACCATTTGAATTCACTATTTGAAGCTTAGTACAAGCATATAATTCAGTAGCAGAAGCATTATACTTAGCTTAGTTGAAAGCTTTATTCATTATCATTAGCTTAGCTGGTAGAAAGAGTTTATTCATTATAATTGGCGCCCGAACTTTTCTCGAACACGAGATCTTGACAATTATTACCCATGTCTTCACTACCTGAGACAACTTCAATTTTCCACCCTAAGACAAGTTTCGGTGGTGATGGGATTAATCTCGACCATCTGCAAGAAGCCTGTGGGGCTCACTTTGATATAAGTGATCTACACGTACCCAGGCATTCTTCACAATTTCGTAATGCCTCAGCTTCCTATTACTCTGAGTCGCGGGTCGTACCTGAGTTAGTTCAATCCTCTCAGCGAAGCAGAATGCTTGCCCATTTCATACCGCATGCAGGAACAATTCTTTTCAATGGTTTGGAAGGTTCTTCAAAATTCCTCGAAGATTTGGAAGATCATTTTGATCTCTATAATATTCCTCAAGATTGTAAAGTACAAATCGCAGGCACTTGCTTGAAGGATACCGCTAAGACCTGGTATCGGCAGTGGAGAGTGTCGAACCCGGATTCTCATTATGAGAATTTCCGTGCAGAATTTTTGGAGGTCTTTCCTTTCGGCCTCAGTCGAGCTAGCCTTGCACAACAGCTTTTTTCTCGTCAGCAAGGACCCAACGATAGCCCTGTTGCATTTGCGTTGGAAACAACACGCTTATATAACCTATGGGATCCACATGCCAGTCATGTCGACATGTTGGATACCCTCTTGCAGCAGCTCGACCCATTTTTACAAGATTTTCTTTAGGTTCGCCACCCTGCCACAATTCATGAATGCCTTCGCCTCGTACGAACGTATGAAGAGCGACATGGCAAACATGGTTCCACTCACCATGCTCGGGCACCCCGCGAGGCTTATTACGAAAACCCTCAGCGGCATAATAGGCATAATAACTTTCAGCGCGAGCATACACAAGTGCACACCCAAGCTTCATACGTTCCACCACACAATGAAGAGTGGCAAACCAACCGCGAGTTTCTGAACAATCTTCGGGATATCGTACAAATGCACAGTATGCTCGACCCCGTTCCAATCCGCAGCATTCGGAACGTTTTCATGCTCAGGGCAATGATGATTTTTCTGCCCGGGCTGAGGGAAGAAGTAATAGATATGAAAATGTCAACAGACACGCGGAGTTCCCGACGCAGGTTTCACGCAGTTTTCCTCATCGTGAAAATTTTCCCGATACCCGGCAGGGTCGAGGTTACAGACCGCATGATAATCCAACCAGGAATCCTTTAAACTTCCAAAGGAAGTAGACCAAGGGTCGGTCCTGCTTCCTGATACCAAGCATTCTGACCCTAAAACAATATTAGTGACTGTTCAAACTCCTCAGTTGCCTGATGTATTCTTGACAATTGAAGGTATTATTGTCGAGACAAAGTTCGACACTGGTTCTGAAATATCAGCCCTAAATACGAAGTTTTGCACTGACAATTTTCCTGCAGTCCTCGTTCAGCCTGCGACGCAGTATTTGCGAGGTGCAAATAACGAAATCTTCAGTATCACAGGAACTGTCGCATTATCTTTAGGGCTAGGAAAGGCTCGTTTTACGCATTCTTTCCTGCTTATAGACGAACTACTTGTGAAATGTCTAATGGGAATGGACTTTATTCATACGTTTCAAATAACTTTGAATTTCGTACAACATGTGATTTCCTTTCCGGAACCTGTCGAAATGATTCCTACGGTCCATATGGATATAACGAGTTTGTTATTGAGTAACCAATTGAATGAGAGGCAACGAAACCAGCTTTCTCTCCTTTTACAGGAAAGCCCTGGTTTATTTTCTGATCAACCTGGTTTCACACAGGTGGTTTATCATGTCATTGACACTGATGGTTCGAAACCGATTGCGACGAAACCTTACCCTTGTGCTCCACATAAAAAACAGGAAATGCAACGTCAAATTTCTGAAATGATTAAACAGGGCATAATCAGGGAATCAACAAGCGCCTGGGCTGCTCCTGCCTTTTTGGTTCCGAAGAAACAACCCAATGAATTTCGTTTCGTGACAGATTTCCGCAAGCTCAACCAAGTCACAAAAACGATCAATTATCCACTACCTGTCATGTCGCATATTTTACATGACCTATCGTCAACCAAATGGATGTCAACCTTGGATTTGGCGAGAGGATATTGGCAGGTGGCAGTACATCCGGACTCTGTCGATAAAACAGGCTTTGTGACTCCTTTTGGGGCTTATGAATACCTACGTATGCCCTTTGGACTAGCTTCTGCACCTGCTACTTTCCAAAAGCTTATGGATACGGTTCTCAGACCTGTTCTGGGTCCCCATGTGCATGTATATTTGGATGACATTATTATTACATCCGAGACTTTTGACGAGCACCTTTCTCTGCTCAAACAGGTGTTCCAACTCATATACAATGCTGGCTTGACGTTAAAACCTAGTAAATGCCAGATAGCGAGGGACGAGATTGTATATCTGGGGTTGAAAATCACTCCCCACGGCTTATTTACTGATAATGAAAAAATTAGGCCTATTGTTGACTTTCCTCAGCCTAAAACAGCAAAAGAACTATCACGCTTTCTGGGAATGACCGGATGGTATCAGCAGTTCGTCCCCGCTTATTTTACAATATGTGAGCCATTGTATGCTTTGAAACGTAAATACAAGAAGTTTGTTTGGACACCTGAGGCTAACGCTGCTTTTGAAACACTGAAGTCTGCGTTGACTCAGCCTCCTGTGTTGGCTTTCCCGGATCATACTAAGGAATTTGATATTTATACTGACGCATCCGGAGTTGGTCTTGGTTGCGTTTTGTCACAAGCTGGGCATCCAATAGCTTTTGCGTCTCGTACTTTAGCCAAAGCTGAACGCAATTATTCAGCTACGGAACGTGAATGTCTTACTGTTGTGTATGCGCTGAATAAATTTCAATGTTATCTTAACGAATTGACAGTTAACATAATTACGGATCATTCTGCCCTTCAGTATTTGAATTCTGCTAAGCACCTATCACAAAGACTTATGAAGTGGGCTCTGAAGTTACAAGAGAGCAATATCAAAATTTCGTATCAGCCAGGTCATAAGAATCAATTACCGGACGCATTGTCTCGCGTTCCGATTAGTGGGGTCCCCACCGAAATTACTCCTGAATGTCAGCCTTTACTTCTAATAGCTGATATAACATCCAGAGAGCAGATAATGGCAGAATTAATAAATGATCCAGATTTTGGGGATATCTATAATTTTTTGCTTGCGGGTTCGCCCCTACCAAGTGATCCTTCTCTGGCTAGAAGGTCACAACATTTTGAAGTAATAGAGGGCCTTCTTTACTATACGAAATCTAGGACTACTAGGGCAAAGTTTCGCCCATGTATTCCGCGAACCCTTAGAATGGCCCTTTTAAACAAATTTCATGACAAACCTCTTGCAGGCCATTTAGGTATTCGCAAGACCCGTTGTAAATTGCGGGATGTTGCCTATTGGCCTGGCATGTACCAAAGTGTGCTCGCATACGTTCAATCATGTCACTTGTGTCAGATTAATAATTACCGTAATGTAAGACCGGCCGGTCACTTGAAATCTAGTTCAAGTTCTCATGTTTTTGACATTATTTCAATAGATTTATTGGGACCTTATCCTTTATCTGTTAAAAACAAAGCTCGTTACGTTTTAGTACTAACTGATAATTTTTCTAAATGGGTTGAAGTTTTTCCCATTAAAGCCGCTACGGCAGAAGTTATTTGTAATGTATTAGTTAATGAAGTATTCTCTAGATATGGTGCACCTAATAAAGTAGTTTCGGATAATGGTCCTCAATTTATTTCTGACATTTTTGAAAGAATGTGTGCGAGTATACACATTAAACATAAATTCATTTCCCCATATCATCCCCAGAGTAATCCTGCGGAACGCGTAAACCGCACGCTAGTGAAAATGATTGATACATTTTTAATGGGTCATCATGAACGATGGGATGACCATTTGGAGCTTTTTTCGTTTGCCCTCCGCTCGTCTGTCCACGAATCTACTAAAATTACTCCTGCAGAACTTTTTCTGGGTAGCAAAATTAAAAACCCTTTTGAAAATTTAACGGGGATTATCGACGAACTAAACCAGCGACCAACTCCGCAATCAGTACGAATCATGGCTGAAAAAGCTCGTGTTGCAATGCTAGGAGCACAAGCGGCTCAAGCAAGATTTTTAAATCCTAGGCGTAGGGAACCAGATCTTGTCGTTGTAGATCTCACTCTCGTGGAAACGCACTTCCAGTCTTCTGTTTCGCATACTTTAGTGAAGAAATTTGCACCCAGCTACGAAGGTCCATATCGGGTGGCAAATGTGTTTGAAAATAACATTGTTCTTGAAAAACCTGACAATCAATTTCAATACGTACACGTTGCTCAGTGTCGCAAGTATCATGAACGAAATATCGATTTCATATTCAACCCTACTTAACCTTCTGTTCCACAGACTCAAGAGTCTATATCTCACGATCAACCTCCAGAAATTTTGGACGAACCAACAAACATTTTTGACGAATCTCCAGTGATTTGTTCTTCACCCTCCCCTCCTCAAGACGGGTTTCCAAACACGCATCCTGATTCTCCCATGAGACCAAGGCTCGAATCAAATTCTTCGAATACTAGTATCGTTCCTTTCCCTCCAACCATTGCCAAGACTATTGCTGCGCCGTTTCCTGATTACTCTGCACCAATGCAGGCTCCTACTTCCTTGAATACCTCGTCAGAAAGTATTCCTATAGGCAAAAATAAACATCGCCCTGCACGACCACTGAATTACAGCAGCGACTCAGAGGCTTCGGACATTTCTGATTTATCAGTTATGGACCATAATTTGAATATTACAAACCGTCCAGAACCACCAAAAGCTGGGCGAAAACGTAACTTGTCTCCCCAATCTGCTTCGCCGCAACAGCGACGCAGGCAGAGATCCTTGCATCCGCCCGGGTTTCGCCCCTGGAACCTACGCTCAGGGCAAACAGGGCCGATGCCTGCTGCTACTCTCATGCCACGAGGGCGTAAGCGAAAGCAAACGATGTGGCCGGAGCCACGTCCGTCCAAAAGAATACTGGAAGGACACCACGGGCCCCAGCACAAAGGGACTCCATAT
Organism: Macrothele yani; assembly: GCA_039090855.1. NCBI lineage: Eukaryota > Metazoa > Arthropoda > Arachnida > Araneae > Macrothelidae > Macrothele > Macrothele yani. The sequence continues at coordinate 64,949 of JAYWMT010000167.1, forward strand.
CAAAAGCCTGGGGGAGCCCGTTCCTATCAGCCGCAAGGATTTCCGGACCGCCAGACTTCGGCCGTTCCTGATCGACGGACACCAGCCGTTCCTGACCGTTCTTATCAGCCGCAAGGATTTCCGGACCCACAGACTTCAGCCGTTCCGGACCGACGGATTTCAGCCGTTCCTGACCGTTCCTATCAGCCGCAGGGATTTCCGGACCGCCCGACTTCAGCCGTTCCTGACCGTTCTTATCAGCCGCAGGGATTTCCGGACCCACAGACTTCAGCCGTTCCGGACCGACGGATTTCAGCCATTCCTGACCGTTCCCGTCAGCCGCCGGATTTCTTGACCGACAGCAGACCGATGTTCCAGATCCATTAAAGTCCTTGAAAAGATCTAAGCCACCTGAATTTACCAGTCCGATTAGGCCTGGAAAACATTATCGTACTAGAGGTTTTTATGCGTCCTCGAGATAAGTAAGTTCTCGTGGACAGGTTCTTTTCTCAGGTTGTTGTTTTTCCTGCACGACCAGTTGGCGTGTCAGAATTTCTTTTTTTCGTGTGGGCCTATGCATTCTTTTTTGTGTATATATGTGTTTTTTTTTTTATATTTCTTATATGTCCATCTACTAATCCAAATTTTTTTATATATCTATGTGCTTAGGGGTAAAATAATAAAGTTGATACTGTTAGGCAGCTCCAGGCAATCTTCGCTGCTGATACAGTTGGTGTGTATTCAACGAATAATGCGAACGTAATTTGAAATTAAAATAATAAAATTGTTACTGTTAGGCAGCTCCAGGCAATCTTCGCTGCTGATACAGTTGGTATGTATTCAACGAATAATGAGAACGTAATTTGAAATTAAAAAAGTGATTCCTGCTAGGCAGAATAAAAAGGAAGGTATGCCGATGCAGGTTTGTTTTGTTCAAGTATACAAAGTGTTTCACAGACGAATACAGATTTCTTGATTTTGTCATGCCAAGTTTGATATTGTAAATACTGCTGCCACCAAACAACAAAACAAAAAGAGGTCGATAAACGTCAATCAACGAAGTGTAAGGCTTACACTCCAAAATTGATAGGTTTTTCGAAAAAAAAAAAAAAAAAAAATTAAGGGGGAGATGATGTAACGTATACTCTATATTCACTTTCCTTTTGATTTTATTATCTCTGGTTATTTTTTTTTACTATGTAAATTATCTTCTTACTGAACGAGATATTATTTCACCCGCTGAATGAGATCTGGCAATGAGTGTAAGTCATGACGTGGTGGTAGCCAGTATAAATAGGCGCGTTCAACGATACCCAAGAAGAGCGTTTGTTGTTGTACGGAGAGCGTTTGTTGTTGTACAGAGAGCGTTTGTTGTTGTACGGAGAGCGTTTGTTGTTGTACAGAGAGCGTTTGTTGTTGTACGGAGAGCGTTTGTTGTTGTACGGAGAGTGTTGGTTTATGTGAAAGTGAGGGTTTTTTTATGAGTATAGAGCTCCGTTCATGTGCAAGGAGCTACGTGTTATTTGAGTAGCTGTGTGTGATGATACCAGTAGAAGTTCATAATAAAAGGTTTTACGTAAGTACGTCTTTCTCAGTTCATATTACTGTCAGACCTCTGTCTGGCTGTTAGGTTTATTTCAATTAATATTACTAGTAACAACCAGCATAAGACTTTATTTCATGATCTTAATTAACTAGTAACAACAACCATTTGAATTCACTATTTGAAGCTTAGTACAAGCATATAATTCAGTAGCAGAAGCATTATACTTAGCTTAGTTGAAAGCTTTATTCATTATCATTAGCTTAGCTGGTAGAAAGAGTTTATTCATTATAATTGGCGCCCGAACTTTTCTCGAACACGAGATCTTGACAATTATTACCCATGTCTTCACTACCTGAGACAACTTCAATTTTCCACCCTAAGACAAGTTTCGGTGGTGATGGGATTAATCTCGACCATCTGCAAGAAGCCTGTGGGGCTCACTTTGATATAAGTGATCTACACGTACCCAGGCATTCTTCACAATTTCGTAATGCCTCAGCTTCCTATTACTCTGAGTCGCGGGTCGTACCTGAGTTAGTTCAATCCTCTCAGCGAAGCAGAATGCTTGCCCATTTCATACCGCATGCAGGAACAATTCTTTTCAATGGTTTGGAAGGTTCTTCAAAATTCCTCGAAGATTTGGAAGATCATTTTGATCTCTATAATATTCCTCAAGATTGTAAAGTACAAATCGCAGGCACTTGCTTGAAGGATACCGCTAAGACCTGGTATCGGCAGTGGAGAGTGTCGAACCCGGATTCTCATTATGAGAATTTCCGTGCAGAATTTTTGGAGGTCTTTCCTTTCGGCCTCAGTCGAGCTAGCCTTGCACAACAGCTTTTTTCTCGTCAGCAAGGACCCAACGATAGCCCTGTTGCATTTGCGTTGGAAACAACACGCTTATATAACCTATGGGATCCACATGCCAGTCATGTCGACATGTTGGATACCCTCTTGCAGCGGCTCGACCCATTTTTACAAGATTTTCTTTAGGTTCGACACCCTGCCACAATTCATGAATGCCTTCGCCTCGTACGAACGTATGAAGAGCGACATGGCAAACATGGTTCCACTCACCATGCTCGGGCACCCCGCGAGGCTTATTACGAAAACCCTCAGCGGCATAATAGGCATAATAACTTTCAGCGCGAGCATACACAAGTGCACACCCAAGCTTCATACGTTCCACCACACAATGAAGAGTGGCAAACCAACCGCGAGTTTCTGAACAATCTTCGGGATATCGTACAAATGCACAGTATGCTCGACCCCGTTCCAATCCGCAGCATTCGGAACGTTTTCATGCTCAGGGCAATGATGATTTTTCTGCCCGGGCTGAGGGAAGAAGTAATAGATATGAAAATGTCAACAGACACGCGGAGTTCCCGACGCAGGTTTCACGCAGTTTTCCTCATCGTGAAAATTTTCCCGATACCCGGCAGGGTCGAGGTTACAGACCGCATGATAATCCAACCAGGAATCCTTTAAACTTCCAAAGGAAGTAGACCAAGGGTCGGTCCTGCTTCCTGATACCAAGCATTCTGACCCTAAAACAATATTAGTGACTGTTCAAACTCCTCAGTTGCCTGATGTATTCTTGACAATTGAAGGTATTATTGTCGAGACAAAGTTCGACACTGGTTCTGAAATATCAGCCCTAAATACGAAGTTTTGCACTGACAATTTTCCTGCAGTCCTCGTTCAGCCTGCGACGCAGTATTTGCGAGGTGCAAATAACGAAATCTTCAGTATCACAGGAACTGTCGCATTATCTTTAGGGCTAGGAAAGGCTCGTTTTACGCATTCTTTCCTGCTTATAGACGAACTACTTGTGAAATGTCTAATGGGAATGGACTTTATTCATACGTTTCAAATAACTTTGAATTTCGTACAACATGTGATTTCCTTTCCGGAACCTGTCGAAATGATTCCTACGGTCCATATGGATATAACGAGTTTGTTATTGAGTAACCAATTGAATGAGAGGCAACGAAACCAGCTTTCTCTAATTTTACAGGAAAGCCCTGGTTTATTTTCTGATCAACCTGGTTTCACACAGGTGGTTTATCATGTCATTGACACTGATGGTTCGAAACCGATTGCGACGAAACCTTACCCTTGTGCTCCACATAAAAAACAGGAAATGCAACGTCAAATTTCTGAAATGATTAAACAGGGCATAATCAGGGAATCAACAAGCGCCTGGGCTGCTCCTGCCTTTTTGGTTCCGAAGAAACAACCCAATGAATTTCGTTTCGTGACAGATTTCCGCAAGCTCAACCAAGTCACAAAAACGATCAATTATCCACTACCTGTCATGTCGCATATTTTACATGACCTATCGTCAACCAAATGGATGTCAACCTTGGATTTGGCGAGAGGATATTGGCAGGTGGCAGTACATCCGGACTCTGTCGATAAAACAGGCTTTGTGACTCCTTTTGGGGCTTATGAATACCTACGTATGCCCTTTGGACTAGCTTCTGCACCTGCTACTTTCCAAAAGCTTATGGATACGGTTCTCAGACCTGTTCTGGGTCCCCATGTGCATGTATATTTGGATGACATTATTATTACATCCGAGACTTTTGACGAGCACCTTTCTCTACTCAAACAGGTGTTCCAACTCATATACAATGCTGGCTTGACGTTAAAACCTAGTAAATGCCAGATAGCGAGGGACGAGATTGTATATCTGGGGTTGAAAATCACTCCCCACGGCTTATTTACTGATAATGAAAAAATTAGGCCTATTGTTGACTTTCCTCAGCCTAAAACAGCAAAAGAACTATCACGCTTTCTGGGAATGTTCGGATGGTATCAGCAGTTCGTCCCCGCTTATTTTACAATATGTGAGCCATTGTATGCTTTGAAACGTAAATACAAGAAGTTTGTTTGGACACCTGAGGCTAACGCTGCTTTTGAAACACTGAAGTCTGCGTTGACTCAGCCTCCTGTGTTGGCTTTCCCGGATCATACTAAGGAATTTGATATTTATACTGACGCATCCGGAGTTGGTCTTGGTTGCGTTTTGTCACAAGCTGGGCATCCAATAGCTTTTGCGTCTCGTACTTTAGCCAAAGCTGAACGCAATTATTCAGCTACGGAACGTGAATGTCTTACTGTTGTGTATGCGCTGAATAAATTTCAATGTTATCTTAACGAATTGACAGTTAACATAATTACGGATCATTCTGCCCTTCAGTATTTGAATTCTGCTAAGCACCTATCACAAAGACTTATGAAGTGGGCTCTGAAGTTACAAGAGAGCAATATCAAAATTTCGTATCAGCCAGGTCATAAGAATCAATTACCGGACGCATTGTCTCGCGTTCCGATTAGTGGGGTCCCCACCGAAACTACTCCTGAATGTCAGCCTTTACTTCTAATAGCTGATATAACATCCAGAGAGCAGATAATGGCAGAATTAATAAATGATCCAGATTTTGGGGATATCTATAATTTTTTGCTTGCGGGTTCGCCCCTACCAAGTGATCCTTCTCTGGCTAGAAGGTCACAACATTTTGAAGTAATAGAGGGCCTTCTTTACTATACGAAATCTAGGACTACTAGGGCAAAGTTTCGCCCATGTATTCCGCGAACCCTTAGAATGGCCCTTTTAAACAAATTTCATGACAAACCTCTTGCAGGCCATTTAGGTATTCGCAAGACCCGTTGTAAATTGCGGGATGTTGCCTATTGGCCTGGCATGTACCAAAGTGTGCTCGCATACGTTCAATCATGTCACTTGTGTCAGATTAATAATTACCGTAATGTAAGACCGGCCGGTCACTTGAAATCTAGTTCAAGTTCTCATGTTTTTGACATTATTTCAATAGATTTATTGGGACCTTATCCTTTATCTGTTAAAAACAAAGCTCGTTACGTTTTAGTACTAACTGATAATTTTTCTAAATGGGTTGAAGTTTTTCCCATTAAAGCCGCTAGGGCAGAAGTTATTTGTAATGTATTAGTTAATGAAGTATTCTCTAGATATGGTGCACCTAATAAAGTAGTTTCGGATAATGGTCCTCAATTTATTTCTGACATTTTTGAAAGAATGTGTGCGAGTATACACATTAAACATAAATTCATTTCCCCATATCATCCCCAGAGTAATCCTGCGGAACGCGTAAACCGCACGCTAGTGAAAATGATTGCTACATTTTTAATGGGTCATCATGAACGATGGGATGACCATTTGGAGCTTTTTTCGTTTGCCCTCCGCTCGTCTGTCCACGAATCTACTAAAATTACTCCTGCAGAACTTTTTCTGGGTAGCAAAATTAAAAACCCTTTTGAAAATTTAACGGGGATTATCGACGAACTAAACCAGCGACCAACTCCGCAATCAGTACGAATCATGGCTGAAAAAGCTCGTGTTGCAATGCTAGGAGCACAAGCGGCTCAAGCAAGATTTTTAAATACTAGGCGTAGGGAACCAGATCTTGTCGTTGTAGATCTCACTCTCGTGGAAACGCACTTCCAGTCTTCTGTTTCGCATACTTTAGTGAAGAAATTTGCACCCAGCTACGAAGGTCCATATCGGGTAGCAAATGTGTTTGAAAATAACATTGTTCTTGAAAAACCTGACAATCAATTTCAATACGTACACGTTGCTCAGTGTCGCAAGTATCGTGAACGAAATATCGATTTCATAATCAACCCTACTCAACCTTCTGTTCCACAGACCCAAGAGTCTATATCTCACGATCAACCTCCAGAAATTTTGGACGAACCAACAAACATTTTTGACGAATCTCCAGTGATTTGTTCTTCACCCTCCTCCTCAAGACGGGTTTCCAAACACGCATCCTGATTCTCCCATGAGACCAAGGCTCGAATCAAATTCTTCGAATAGTAGTATCGTTCCTTTCCCTCCAACCATTGCCAAGACTATTGCTGCGCCGTTTCCTGATAACTCTGCACCAACGCAGGCTCCTACTTCCTTGAATACCTCGTCAGAAAGTATTCCTATAGGCAAAAATAAACATCGCCCTGCACGACCACTGAATTACAGCAGCGACTCAGAGGCTTCGGACATTTTTGATTTATCAGTTATGGACCATAATTTGAATATTACAAACCGTCCAGAACCACCAAAAGCTGGGCGAAAACGTAACTTGTCTCCCCAATCTGCTTCGCCGCAACAGCGACGAAGGCAGAGATCCTTGCATCCGCCCGGGTTTCGCCCCTGGAACCTACGCTCAGGGCAAACAGGGCCGATGCCTGCTGCTACTCTCATGCCACGAGGGCGTAAGCGAAAGCAAACGATGTGGCCGGAGCCACGTCCGTCCAAAAGAATACTGGAAGGACACCACGGGCCCCAGCACAAAGGGACTCCATATCAAAAGCCTGGGGGAGCCCGTTCCTATCAGCCGCAAGGATTTCCGGACAGCCAGACTTCGGCCGTTCCTGACCGTTCTTATCAGCCGCAAGGATTTCCGGACCCACAGACTTCAGCCGTTCCGGACCGACGGATTTCAGCCGTTCCTGACCGTTCCTATCAGCCGCAGGGATTTCCGGACCGCCCGACTTCAGCCGTTCCTGACCGTTCTTATCAGCCGCAGGGATTTCCGGACCCACAGACTTCAGCCGTTCCGGACCGACGGATTTCAGCCATTCCTGACCGTTCCCGTCAGCCCCCGGGATTTCTTGACTGACGGCAGACCGATGTTCCAGATCCATTAAAGTCATTGAAAAGATCTAAGCCACCTGAATTTACCAGTCCGATTAGGCCTGGAAAACGTTATCGTACTAGAGGTTTTTATGCGTCCTCGAGATAAGTAAGTTCTCGTGGACAGGTTCTTTTCTCAGGTTGTTGTTTTTCCTGCACGACCAGTTGGCGTGTCAGAATTTATTTTTTTCGTGTGGGCCTATGCATTCTTTTTTTGTGTATATATGTTTTGTTTTTTTATATTTCTTCTATGTCCACCTACTAATCCAAATTTTTCTATATATCTATGTGCTTAGGGGTAAAATAATAAAATTGTTACTGTTAGGCAGCTCCAGGCAATCTTCGCTGCTGATACAGTTGGTGTGTATTCAACGAATAATGCGAACGTAATTTGAAATTAAAATAATAAAATTGTTACTGTTAGGCAGCTCCAGGCAATCTTCGCTGCTGATACAGTTGGTATGTATTCAACGAATAATGAGAACGTAATTTGAAATTAAAAAAGTGATTCCTGCTAGGCAGAATAAAGGGAAAGTATGCCGATGCAGGTTTGTTTTGTTCAAGTATACAAAGTGTTTCACAGACGAATACAGATTTCTTGATTTTGTCATGCCAAGTTTGATATTGTAAATACTGCTGCCACCAAACAACAAAACAAAAAGAGGTCGATAAACGTCAATCAACGAAGTGTAAGGCTTACACTCCAAAATTGATAGATTTTTCGGAAAAAAAAAATTAAGGGGGAGATGATGTAACGTATACTCTATATTCACTTTCCTTTTGATTTTACTATCTCTGGTTATTTTATTTTTCTATGTAAATTATCTTCTTACTGAACGAGATATTATTTCACCCGCTGAATGAGATCTGGCAATGAGTGTAAGTCATGACGTGGTGGTAGCCAGTATAAATAGGCGCGTTCAACGATACCCAAGAAGAGCGTTTGTTGTTGTACGGAGAGCGTTTGTTGTTGTACGGAGAGCGTTTGTTGTTGTACGGAGAGTGTTGGTTTATGTGAAAGAGAGCGTTTGTTTATGAGTATAGAGCTCCGTTCATGTGCAAGGAGCTACGTGTTATTTGAGTAGCTGTGTGTGATGATACCAGTAGAAGTTCATAATAAAAGGTTTTACGTAAGTACGTCTTTCTCAGTTCATAGTACTGTCAGACCTCTGTCTGGCTGTTAGGTTTATTTCAATTAATATTACTAGTAACAACCAGCATAAGACTTTATTTCATGATCTTAATCAACTAGTAACAACAACCATTTAAGTTCACTATTTGAAGCTTAGTACAAGCATATAATTCAGTAGCAGAAGCATTATACTTAGCTTAGTTGAAAGCTTTATTCATTATCATTAGCTTAGCTGGTAGAAAGAGTTTATTCATTATACATGAAATTTTTGAAAATACATGCTAAGCATTCTTCAGCATGAATGCTACAAGATGCAAAATAACATCTGAATGCTAAATTGAACTACATTACATGCTGAATTGGACTCTGGACTCATTATATGATAAATTGGACTCTGGACTCATCACTTGATAAATTGGACTCTGGACTTATTAAATGATAAATTTGGACTCTGGACTCATTATATGATAAATTGGACTCTGGACTCATTACTTGATAAATTGGACTCTGGACTTGTTATATGATAAATTTGGACTATGGACTCATTACATGATAAATTGGACTCAGCGCATATGCAATGGGACTCATGACATGTTAAACTGGAATCTGCACACATCAGGCCGATTTTAAAAAATAAATTTTGCATTGGCAACCCGAGCTGTGGAAAACGACAATTTTTGCCTTTCCTTCTTTTCCAGGATGACTTTGTCCCAATGGGGTGTACTACTGATTTTGTCACAATGGGGTGTAAAAGGCTGCCGCTATGACCGAGTGGTCTGTGGCGCAGGCTTCTCCCCATTCGTCCGAAATGAGCCCAGGTTTGAGTCCCAAACGAGACCTTCCTGGTGTGCTAGCCTTATGGCAGTCCTTTCCCTGGAATCAGTTTCCCTGAATTAGGGAGAAACTCTATGGGCTTATAGCCTATCGAGTTGCTGACGGCCGTTGCACCCCGAAAGCAAAACAAAAGAAATAAACGGCGCGAAATTCCTACTCAAAATATTACCCAAATTTCTCGCTAGGTGGGACAATCATATAACTTATTTTTCTCAATCAGATTTGAAAAATTATTTTAACACTGGATACCATTGTTCCGTTTTCTCAAACCGATTTGAAAAGTTTTTTTAACACTGGATACCATTCTTCCGTTTTCTCAAACCGATTTGAAAAGTTCTTTTAACACTGGATACCATTCTTCCGTTTTCTCAAACCGATTTGAAAAGTTCTTTTAACACTGGATACCATTCTTCCGTTTTCTCAATCCGATTTGAAAAGTTCTTTTAACACTGGATATCATTCTTCCGTTTTCTCAATCCGATTTGAAAAGTTCTTTAACACTGGATACCATTCTTCCGTTTTCTCAATCCGATTTGAAAAGTTCTTTTAACACTGGATACCATTCTTCCGTTTTCTCAATCCGATTTGAAAAGTACTTTTAACACTGGATACCATTCTTCCGTTTTCTCAATCCGATTTGAAAAGTTCTTTTAACACTGGATACCATTCTTCCGTTTTCTCAAACCGATTTGAAAAGTTCTTTTAACACTGGATACCATTCTTCCGTTTTCTCAATCCGATTTGAAAAGTTCTTTTAACACTGGATACCATTCATATTGTGCAACATTCTGCGTATATTCTTGGATTTTTATGCGACGTTACTATGTGTTTCTGTTTGCGGGTTTTATTTGTGTTTCTGAACATCCAGTTAAAAACTATTTTCAGCTTCTGAACATCCTGTTAAATAAATAATTTTCATACTGTATGACAGTTCATACCGTAAAAATTTCGAGCATTGTCGTTCAAGAACGACAATGATCGAAATTTTTAAAAGAGAGATAGCAAGAAAAACGTTTGTACCTATACATCCTCTCGAAGGGAAAATGTGCAATATTCAAGAATATTGCACATTTTCCCTTCGACAGGATGTATAGGTACAAACGTTTTTCTTGCTATCTTTCTTTTTAGAAGCCATACTTAAAATTATTATTTTCTTTCACATATTTTTTACGATAAAGATCAATTCTCTCTTATTTACTACTTTTTATAATTCACAGCTCTACCGCTTAGTGAAGTTAAAGTATGTTATCATTTGAAAGATTATCTTTAGTTCTAAGAATCTTTTGGAATGCTCTGTTCATGGTGATACTCTTCATTACGAAGAATGTTTTGCACCAATTTTTTTCTTTGAATTACGCACAGGTTTCTTCCTAGGGGTTAAAGGTTAAATGACGTTTTTGAAAGAATTCGTTTTCCTCGTGTATCTTCCGCACTGGTAACAACATTCCGTTTAGAATTTGTGATTTTTCATAACGCAGATTTTTGCCACTAGAGGGTGGAAGTAGTTATCTTGATTTGTGCAAGGTTTATCGATTGCATAAATCCGGTTAATTTATATACTTATTGTAACAAGTTCCATTCACTGTGAAGATCGATGCTCACATTGAATATATACAATGACGCGGATTTTCACCAATATGGGTCGCAAAGGCGTTCTCTTTTCTTGCTGATTTTATTTTCTTTGAAAAATCTACATACAATTTTTTCTTTTCTTTTTCCCTTGTTTAGGTGCGATAAAACCAAAGACTCCTTTACTTAAAGTGCCGGATTATATTTCTGTTCTAATGTCTGTCGATTCTTATCTGTGTGTTAGTGAAGTGCAGATATACCAAAGCGATGCGGGCGACATGGATATGAGTAGCTGAGACCATTTGAAAAACGCTGTGTAATGGATATGAGTAGCTGAGACCATTTGAAAAACGCTGTGTAATGGATATGAGTAGCTGAGACCATTTGAAAAACGCTGTGTAATGGATATGAGTAGCTGAGACCATTTGAAAAACGCTTTAGTCATTTTTGACATACGTCAGATAGCCGTCCAAACAGGTCGTACTCCAAATTCAAAGACACGGTGTTTACAATAATAGATAATATATGTTGTCCTGATCTAGTCCACATAAATTTTCGGCAGAACTAAGAACCTTCTCTTCGAGAGACGGAGAACTCTAAATCCCACAGTCACATCTACTGTTATCCAAAGAAATATGGTTCCTTTATTACATGGTCCAATTTCTACAAAAACCAACCGACCACATTTTGTGGCAGCTGAACTAATTGAACAGCATCCGACGGGTAGTTTGACTCTGACTGCCTCCACCGACTTGACTGCCGAGACATCGAAAGCGAATGGGTTGAGTTGACGAATGGCACCAAGCCGTCAACTGTGATGAGTTGAGCTTCTGTTGGGATGCAAGTGATGGCCCCAGAAGGCTATGGTGTCATCAAGGCCACATCGAATCATGTGCAGCACGATGCCCGTAAGATCGGAGTTATTGACGTGGGTGACGTAAAATATCACACTCGATTGTCTTTAGTGTTTAACACATGAACGTTTAGAGTTCTGTATATGTAGATAACGTTCTTGAACCCCACTCTCTGCCCTTCTTTCATTTGCGACGTATTTTGTGTCATTTTCCACAACGATAATGTGCGTCCCCTTGCGGCTCCGATCGTTCTATAGTACCTACGTGATGTCAGCACTTTATCTTGGTCAGCGCCGGTTAAGCATATTTGGGATATATCTGTACATTCATTTTATTGTTTAATGATGTCACGCGGCAAAACCCAAAACGTACCAAGAAGATTTCCTGATTCATCACATATTTCTGACACCTTAAGCGTCTAGTTTGAACAACACTGGAGTGTGCCGCAGAACATCGTTTTGAACCTATATTTATCGATGCCATGACGCTTTTCTCAATATATCACAAACAGCGGAGGGCGACAAATTACTATTTGACCTGAGTCTCGGAAAGAATATCACAGAATCCTCATCTGAGTATATTTTTTTTATGGTAGATACTGTATACCAGCGGTCCCAAACTGTGCTTCACTGAGCTCAAGTGCTCCATGAAGAGATTGGGAAAAAATAAATAAAATAGATGTGATAAGATCTCAAAGACACAGACTGCACGCGGCGAAACCAGAGAGAGAGACTCGACGGCGCCAGGCTAACCCTGTCTCCTCTGTGAGAATTTCACGGCGCTTTTAGACCTTATTGTTAGCTTCGATACCTTTTCAGAATTATCTGGAAAGTTTATATTGCGTATTAAAACCTCATGTTTCTTCGCTCCTTCAGTCACCATTCAGCCGAGAGTTGAAACGAATTAAGTCGCAGTGCAATGTTATTTATTGATGAGTATTTTTAGTGCGTGCTTTTCAATTAAAGTTTTTTTATTGTAAATAATTACGTTAATATAACTTTTCGGATCTTCTGTCTTGAGGACAAAACACCTATGTAGTGATTCAAAAAATATCATAGATTTTCTTTCAGTCGATCAGTGGCTGTAGTCTGTATCCTTAAAACAATTGTCAAAACCTCCGTCACAGTACCTCCAGTAGCTGTGGAAGCATCAACATCTAACAGGCATATCCAAATTTATGTCATTTTTCTATTATTTACCAGATTATTATTATTATTTACGCAGCCGATACGAACATTATATTTCATTTGTAGAGTGGAAGGATATGGAGCAGTTGAAGTCTCGAACCAACTGCCTAGTTCTTTCAAAACCAGTGCCATAGAAAAAAAGAATAGTAAAAAGGAAGTACTACTATTCCTACTTGGATTTGGGTTTGTTGAGACCAGTGACAGCAAACCACAGTGCGTAATTTGCAGCAAAGTGTTGCCAAACAGTGAAACGTTGGCAGAAAAAATGAGCTATCATTTTGAGGAGGTCCATACAGAATACAAGGGCAAACCAACTGATTTCTTCAGAAGAAAGTACGATGAACTTTCACAAGCCCAGAAAATTATATTCTATGACTCAAAAACAGTTGACGAAAAGAGTTTGATGACGTTCTACTTAATTAGCTACTAGTTGCTCAATTTGGCGAAGCCCATACCATCCCTGAAAACTTTATAAAGCCTTGCGTAAAGGACATAGCGGAATGTATGCTAAATGGGGAAGCCTCGAAACAAGCAGGCACAGGGCTGCAAATGGATGAATCAATGGATATGGCCGGCTTGGTAATTTTAATAGTATTTGTACGCTACCAGTACTTGGAGTCTTTTCAAGAGGATCTACTTCTCTGCAAGCCGTTACCGACTAACACAAGTGATGCTGAAATTTTCAAATTAACAGACAAATTTTTCAAGTGGCATCCCATAGGGTAACTGCGTTGATGTGCGTACAGACGGCGCGAAGGCCATGACTGGTGGGACGTCTGGTATTATCTCAAGAATAAAACAAAAGTCTACTGCGTCCTCCACAGTTATGCCCTTTCTATGAAAAAATGCCACCCTCTCTAAAAAAAAAGTCTGAGACGAAAGCGTGAAAGTAATAAATTATATTCAAAATTTATTCAAAATGTTGAATGATGACATGGAGAGTCTACATACGTCTTTCTTCTTCACACAGAAGTAAGGTGGCTTTCTCGGGGCCAGATTTAGATGAAATTTGCCCCTGGGCTGTTTTTTTAACCCCCTCCCCTCTTTGCTACTCACTATTTTTCTTTTATATATTGAAATTTTATTAGAAATTTTCGGATGATTTAGAAATCAAATTTACGTATTTTATCTTGATAAAATCTTTAAAAAGCGCCTTTATTTTTATTATTGCTTATTACTTATGAAATTTTGAAACGAACGTATAAAATTTAAACAAGTAAAGTAATCACTCATTCAATTAGTAATGCGTCAAGGTAAAAGGATAAACTTACCTTTCATTGTGCTTTTTGAAGTTTAGCGAAGTTCTCTAATGATGAATCACAACAGCACATACCCGATTCATGCCTATTATCCTGCCCCCCACACCCCTCCATTCACAGTACTGGAATTTTGTTAGCAATGAAAAGGAAACGAACAACGGGTGTTCGGCTGAGGTAACACGCTAAATTATTTCTCAAATAAAGAGCAGGAAATCTCAAACTGCATAACACAAGACTTTGGATTTTTGGTTATAAATATAAAACTGCAAAATAGTAATTAATGTTTAATTTTTACGAAATTTTGTAGTCTTATAATTGGACAGATCAGTGGGAAAATTCGTCCCCTCAAAGATTCGCCCCTGGATTGAAGCTTGGTCAGCCCCTACCCCCTAAATATTGCACTGGGCTTTCTCTCGGTAAAAGTTTGACTCGGCTCTTCGAAAAGAGGGCTGAAGTCAGAACCTTCCTGATTGACAACGACTTCACTTTGCGAGACAGGTTGTGTGATGAGCGCTGGCTCATGAAATTCGCGTATGTAGCAAACATTTTTTAAAAAGTTAATTACTTAAGTCTCTCACTTCAAAGAACAGCAGTAACTGTTTTCGACGCCAATGATAAAGTACAAGTTTTAAAAAAGAAAATCAAGTTTTGGGCGGATTCAATAAAAAATTGAAATCTAAACAGCTTCCCAATGGTAAAAGGATTTAGAGAAGAACAAATTTTAGAAATACCTGGAGATATCTAAAATGAGTTTCACGTTCCCCTTCTAAGTTCACTTGATAGTTTCAACTGCGATTTTCCGAAAGAAGTCCATGAAAAAATTTAAGAAAGCTTTTGGGTTGTAAACCCTACTCTGCTGTGTCGGAAAATCCAGCCTGTCTGGCAACGCAGCAGTATGAGTACTTGATTGTTTTGACACCAGATGCTGCGATAAAAGAGAATTTTGGAACTAAGAAGTCAGAATTAGAAATTTGGTGTCAGCTAAAAGACGAATTTAAAATTTTGTCAGATAAAGCGAAAATCATCCTTCTTCCCTTTTTCAACAACTTACTTGCGTGTATCAGGAATATCTGCCTATGTGTGGCTACTGAAGCAAAATACAGATCCCGTCTCAATGCTTAGCCAGATATTCGGTTGCTGCTGTCACAAATTCAACCAGATATAGCCATATTGTGCAAATCAAAACAGTCTCATCCCTCTCATCAGAATCTAAGTTTCCGGGCAATGCTTTACCGTTCTTTTTCGATGTCAAGTGACATTTTTGGTTGTGCAACTGTAAAAATGGTTTTAAATACCATATCTATGTGCATCACCATTGTGGATTTACAATACCTGCTTTGAATTCATTCTCAAATGTGTTGTCTTACTTTATTACTTTTGTTGTTCTTTTTCGTTTATGTAGTTTTATTAGTAGAGAAAATAACATTTCGAATGAAATACAACTTGATGTTTAGCATGCCCAAATGCTTAAAAAATACCTTCCACCGTCAATATTGCTGTTATTCGGTTTAGTACTTACGTAGGTTCTAGGTGAAAATATCGTCGCCCTTATGCCAAGGACGCGTATATGCAAAATTGATGTTTTGAGAAAACGTTATTTAAATTCCAATATTTAATGACTTTCAATGGGAAAAATTAAGTTTATATCAAAATTTAAGTTATTTAGAATTCAAAAAATAATTCGTGTTTTCGCTATACGATAAAATATCGACTAACAACTTGAAAATTGCAGTTAGTTAAAAACAACCAAAAATACACATACGTGCCTTTGGCATAAATGCGACGATAGTGCTCCGTGACGATTTTCTCTCCTGAAAAGTGCTCCGCAACTTAAAAAGTTTGGGAACCGCTGCTTTATCCACACTCTTTCCGTGCATGTTTGAACTATCTCGGTCGCGGTGTCGCAATGTTTACCTCCATAAGCATATGTCGCTTAATATTGGTAGGGATGGGGTTTTTTTTTAACTAACATCCAGATGACGCTAAGGCCAAGATTAGGCACAAAACTTCAAGCAGTGTAACATGAAAATGTTTCGCTTTTCATCTGACCATCAAGTGAATTATATATCATTTCCATAGCTTCTTCTGAAACGAAGTTTTTCCTTTCTGTGACGTACAAGTATTCATATTTTTAACTCTTCAATAGCAAGTTGAATGTAATAAAAAAGTTTTGTCTTCATTGAACGTTAATCATGTCACTCAACACCTTCTCGTGGTAGTGTCAGCTTTTAAGACGACTGCACACCAAACCGAAAACTCATTCCATTATATTCAGCATGCGTGGTTGGAAAATTTGTTTCAGCACATATTTATTAAACGGTGAATTCAGCGCCATCTTTTTGTATTTCTGCTGAAAGGAATGTAACTGTTGAGACATACGTCCGGGTGGGTCGCAAATATCGAAAGGATTTTGATCGAATCGCTGTAGTGCGGAAAAGTTGTTTTAAAGACAATGTAAGAAAAAAATAAATTCGACAATATTCTTCATTCGCGCATGACGATCGAAATTATAGACATTTTCAAAATTTACGCAGTTTCACTGATTTTTTTTCTATGTACCAAATAAATTACAATTGAATCGCTACAGTGCGGAAAGGTTGCCCGGGTATAGCTAAAGAAAATATTAACAAAAAATTGAATCAAACAATATATTCCGTTCGTAAATGACGATCGAAACTACAGGAAATTCCAAAATTTATGCAATTTTATTAATTGTTTTCGAAGTACTACAAAAATTTCAATCGAATCACTATAGTTCGGAAAAGTTGCCTCTACTATAACTAAATATAATGTAAAAATGTTTTTTTTGAATTAAAGCAATATTTTCTGTTCGCGCATGACGATCAAACGTATAGAAATTACACAGATTTAGGCACTTGTAGAGATTCGTTCTAAGTACCAGATCCTTCCCGCTCCATTCATTTGCAACTGAGACCTGTCAACCCTGACTTTGATAAACACTCCATATATTGGTGGCAATGGTTAACAACATAAAATCTGTATTTGATAAAGTGTGCATCCCTACAGCAAGGTTGCAGATGAGGTCTGGCGCGCCACCCCGGTGGCGCAGTGGTCGTTGAACAGACAAGTCGCATTTTTTTCGGCTCCTGCGTAGAAGTCAGCGTTCGTTTGTTTACTTGTTCTTTTTGTGGTATTTCGTCGTTTCGGTTGCAGTGTTTCGTACCCTCGCTTCACGAGCAGTGAGGCTGAGTGTCGAGTGGGTGCTCATTTTTAATTTTTGTTTTTAATTTTCGTGTGTCGTCAGTTACGACGCATGAGTTTTGGTGGGCCAGTGGTCGAGAATGTCCACTACCACTGTGAATAAGTCACTGTCGTCTACAGCTGCTTCGTCGATTGCTGATATGTCTTCGCTTCGTAGTTCTGTGTCTTCTTCGGGGAATGTTGCGTCGGCTAGTGCGCTGGACTTCCAGAGACTGTGCTTCTGGCCACCCGTGTGCCGGCTGCGTCTAATATTCCTGGTTCTGCTAGTTCTACTTCAACGTCGTTCGCACAAGCTGTGAGTAGTACCTCATATATTTCTAGTGATTCTGCACCACATTTCAAACGTGTAGCTTCGGCGTTGAAAATTAATCTTCCAAGTGATTCACCGCAAGGTAAGCAATTGTCGTCTGCCTTATTATTAAGTGTTTTCATTCCTGCTTTACGTGACACCCTCCCCCAGTATCTGCATGCTGTGTCGAAGGTCGTACCAGCCGAAAGCATTGTGTCCATTATTCGCTTGGGTGGAGGGGTGGTTGTTCACTTCACCCACCAGCAAGCAGTAGATTTAATTATAGTTCATGTGGTTGATATTGGGTCCTTTCATCTACAACCTGTCGCTGCAGCCCAAAGACCAGTTACGGTGACCCTCTCTCCTGTACCAACGGCTGTTCCCGATTCTCTGTTGATTGATGCCCTCAACACGATGGGTCGTGTTGTGGGAGTGACCAAGATTCTTCCAGCTACAGCCCGTGATTCCCCCCTGAAACATGTGCAGGGTGGGCACCGCCAGTACCGGGTTATTTTTCCAACTTCTCAGTCAATTGCGGAACGCCCTGCAACTCTGGAATCAGTCACTGATACCCGGACGTACATTTTTAATCTTTTTGCAGGGGTTCAGTGCTTCCGCTGTAAAGAGGAAGGTCATCTCGCTTCTGCTTGTCCTCATGCTACTCCTGGTGCTAGATCTGATTCTTCATTAGCTACTACAGTTCCGGTGGCCGCTGCCCCTGCGGATGTTGTGCAGGCCGCTGAGGCACCTGCTCACTTTCTACCTTCATCAATTTTGCCTGCTGTTTCTCCAGTCGTTCCTTCCCCACCCCGGTTCCTGTCATCGTACTGGATGGTTTGGAGCCCTCCAATGAGGATTTTCCATCGCTGGAAGTGTCTGTACCTAAATCACAGTGTAAACGCCCCAGCTTACCTGGTGTTTCTACTCGCTTTTCCCGTTCGTCTCAACTTCTACGGTCCAAGAAACCAGCCCATTCTACCTCGGGTTCACCTAGCCATCATGCGCCAAATTCTGAATTACTAGTTTCGAACCGAGTCGCATGTCTCCAGGATGATGATGTTATGGACACGGTTGCCCCTGATCCTGATGACACTGCAGTGGTTGACTCTGACGATGATTCTCCTTCTCCTACACTTCTTGACATTTCTACTATGTTTGAAGAACTTGCGGTGCCTTTGCACCCTCTTACCTTATCTGATATGTATGCATTGACCACTCGCCCGCGTAAGGCGAAGTTGATCACACTACCTTGCATTAAGAGTAAGCTTCACTTGCTGCCTGAAATGATTGCACAGCTAAACCCGTTCCATGCATTTATAACTAATGTTACTTTGCCTGGCGGGACTGAGCAATATGCTCGCCGTCTGGGCTACTTACTCAAGATTTTGAGGGCTGAACTGGAAGGCTGGATGCAACCTACCAGTGATGTCCTTGTTAACACTACTTAGCTTTAATTGTAGAGGGCTTGCGTCTTCTGCGGCGAATGTTTTGGTTTTCGAGCACGTTCGTTACCTGGGGGCTAATATCCTCCTTCTCCAGGAGACAAACTGTTCCTTGGATGCCGGGTGTTCCTGCTGGAGACGTTGGCCGTACTTTTTTTATCATAATTACCGGACCCATCTCAGGTCTGGTACCGCTATAGCATTTCATGTGCGTTTTCATTGTTCCCTTTCTGATCTTGTTGAGTCACAGTGTCTGCTGAGTTCTTTTCAACATATTTATTTTTGTTTTTGTTCTAAACGTATTCATTTTTTCAATATCCATATTCCGCAATCTGCTACGGATGCAGAAACTCTCCTCCAACATCTTTCTTCTATCCTTTCGACCCTCCATCCAAATGATACAGTCATTGTTGCAGGCGATTTCAATTGCACTTCGCAACCCGGTTTTGACCGAGATGGTTCAACCGAAAGCCGTTCCGACCTTGTTTCCAATCTCACTCAACTCGTTGTTAATTTTGATTTGATTGATGCATTCCGTTCCCTCCATCCCCGGTCCAAGGAATTTTCCTGGTTCCCCCGGCTGCTTCACGCTGTGTCGCAGCACGCCTAGATAGATTCTATGTTTCCAGTTTTCTCCAATCCTCTCTAGTTGAAGTTTCTCATCATCCTTCCGTTTCGTCAGATCATCGCCCCGTTCTTTTAAAACTTTTTTTGCTTTCTTCCTCTGTTCCCCCTTCCCCAGTCTGGTCGCTCGACGATTCAGTTTTAACTGATCCTGTTTTCTGTGCTGAAATTCGTTCTATGATCTCGTCTTTTGTGCAACAACTTTCTTCGTCTGACGACCCAGTGGCTCTGGGGCTTTCCACGAAAATTTCGATTATTTCTTTCGCACGTCAGTTTTCTTTCGCTTCCCGTATTCTCGCTTTCAAGATATTGATGTTCTCCGTCGTAAATTGCAGACTATTTCTCCTTCTGATCCTTCCTTTCCCGTGTTTCAAGCTCAACTTCGTCGTATTCTGTTTACTTTTGCTTCATCAGCCCTTACTCGTCTGAAATTCACTCACTTGCGGTTTCACGACGACCCCTTTTCTAGTTTGAAGTCCCTTGAGGAGTATCATGTTAAAAGCAACACAATTTCCTTTCTTTCACTACCTGACGGATCTACAGTTACCGACCCTTATCGTATCTGTGAACTTACTTTTTCCCATTATTCTGATCGTTTTCAACACCGACTCCTTTCTCCTGCAGATACCTCCCCTCTTCTTCATGTCCTCCCTCAGGTTCCACATTGTTTTTTTGATTCTCTTGTTTCTCCTATCTCTCCTTCAGAAATCCGCTCTGCAATTTCCAGTCTGAATGACCGTTCTTCCCCTGGCGCGGACGGTCTTCCGCTCTCATTTTATAAGAAGTTTCTTCCTTCTCTCCTCCCGCTTCTGGTTGTTTGTTTTAATGACGTTTTTACTTCTTAAAATTTTCAGTCTTCTGATTTCACTTTTGCTATTCTCCATCTCATCCCCAAAACCGGAAACCTTGGTCTTTTTTCTAACTGGCGTCCTATCTGGTTCTACGTCAATTCGTCGCGTGCGTCAATTCGTCGACTGCGTCAATTCGTCGACTGCGACGATTCGTCGCGCGTCAATTCGTCGCCTACGTCAATTCGTCGACTGCGTCAATTCGTCGCGCGTTAATTCGTCGCGCGTCAATTCGTCGACTGCGTCAATTCGTCGCGGACAAATTCGTCGACTACGTCAATTCGTCAACTACGTCAATTCGTCGCGTTTACAGATTTTGGTTACATACAAAACGAATGCAGGAAAACGTACGATTTCGAACGTCTTGCTCCATGATCAAATTTATAAAGTTTGGCCACGCAGACAGGATAGGAATATTACGTTTTTCTTTGGCACTAAAAATATTAGACGGTAAACGGTTTTTGGAACGGGGCAGGGCCCGGTTGGTCAGAGCCCCCCATATACAAAATTTTCGTAAAATCTACAGTTTTCAATTCAGAACCATAAAATCTGGTATACTATCTCGTGGTATTCTAACTTAGACTGTAGACGGTTTTGGGAAGCGGTTGCAGAGAGGAGGGGGGTTACAGCCCCCCCTACAGAATTGCCGTAAGATATAGTTTTCAATTTAGAACTACCAAATTTGGTATATTATCTCATAGCGCTCTAACTTAGACGGTAGACGGTTTTTGGAACGGGTCAGGGGCCCGGTTGGTCAGAGCCCCCACACTACAGTTTTCAATTCAGAACCACCAAATCAGGTATCCTATCTCATAGTACTCTGACTTAGACGGTTGTCTGTTTTTGGAACGGGTCAAGGCCCGGGGAGTCAGAGCCCCCCTCTCCCCATACATACAAAGTTTTCGTAAAATCTAGTTTTCATTTCAGAACCATCAAATTTGGTATCATGAAACTAACTTAGACGCTAGACGGTTTTTGGAAGGGGTTGGAGCCCGCGGGGTCGGACCCCCCCCTCTCATAAAAAATTTCGTAAAATCTACAGTTTTCATCTTAGAACCACCAAATTTGGTATACTATCTTATGGTACTCTAACTTAGTCGGCAGACCGTTTTCGGAACGGGTCAAGGCCCGGGGGTCAGAGCCCCCACATACAAAATTTTCTTAAAAACTACAGTTTTCAATTTAGAACCACCAAATTTGGTATACTATCTCATAGTACTCTAACTTAGACGCTAGACGGTTTTTGAAAGGGGTTGGAGCCCGCGGGGTCGGACCCCCCTCTCATAAAAAATTTCGTAAAATCTACAGTTTTCATCTTAGAACCACCAAATTTGGTATACTATCTTATGGTACTCTAACTTAGTCGGCAGACCGTTTTCGGAACGGGTCAAGGCCCGGGGGTCAGAGCCCCCCACATACAAAATTTTCTTAAAAACTACAGTTTTCAACTCAGAACCACCTAATCTGGTATACTATCTCATGGTACTCTAACTTAGACGCTAGACGGTTTTTGGAAGGGTTGGAGCCCGGGGGTCAGACCCCCCGAATAAAAACTTTTTCCTAAAATCTACAGTTTTCAATTTAGAACCACCAAATTTGGTATACTATCTCATGGTACTCTAACTTAGACGCTAGACGGTTTTTAAAAGGGGTTGGAGCCCGGGGGGTCAGACCCCCCCCGAAAAAAAAACTTTTTCGTAAAATCTACAGTTTTCAATTTAGAACCACCAAATTTGGTATACTACCTCATGGTACTCTAACTTAGACGCTAGACGGTTTTTGAAAGGGGTTGGAGCCCGCGGGGTCGTGCCCCCCTCATAAAAATTTCGTAAAATCTACAGTTTTCATCTTAGAACCACCAAATTTGGTATACTATCTTATGGTACTCTAACTTAGACTGCAGACCGTTTTTGGAACGGGTCAAGGCCCGGGGGTCAGAGCCCCCACATACAAAATTTTCTTAAAAACTACAGTTTTCCATTCAGAACCACCTAATCTGGTATACTATCTCATGGTACTCTAACTTAGACGCTAGACGGTTTTGGGAAGGGGTTGGAGCCGGGGGGGTCAGACTCCCCCGAATAAAAACTTTTTCGTAAAATCTAGTTTTCAATTTAGAACCACCAAATTTGGTATACTATCTCATGGTACTCTAACTTAGACGCTAGACGGTTTTTTTAAGTTGTTGGAGCCCGGGGGTCAGACACCCCCGAATAAATTTGTTTTGTAAAATCTACAGTTTTCAATTTAGAACCACCAACTTTGGTATACTATCTCATGGTACTCTAACTTAGACAGTAGACCGTTTTTGGAACGGATCAAGGCCCGGGGGTCAGAGCCCCCACATACAAAATTTTCTTAAAAACTGCAGTTTTCAATTCAGAACCAATAAATCTGGCATACTATCGCATGGTACTCTAACTTAGACGCTCGACGATTTTTTGAAGGGGTTGCAGCCCGGGGGTAAGGGCCCCCCTCATAAAAATTCGCAAAATCTACAGTTTTGAATTTAGGACCACCAAGTTTGGTATACTATCTCATGGTACTCTAACTTAGACGCTAGACTGTTTTTGGAAGGGGTTGGAGCCCGCGGGGTCGGAGCCCCCCCATTAAAAATTTCGTAAAATCGACAGTTTTCATCTTAGAACCACCAAATTTGGCATACTATCTCATGGTACTCTAACTTAGACGCTAGACGGTTTTTGGAAGGGGTTGGAACCCCGGGGTGAGAGCCCCTCCCCCTCCTCATAAAAATTTCGTAAAATCTACAGTTTTCAATTTAGGACAAGCAGATTTGGTATACTACTTATGGTTATCTAACTTAGACGGTAGACGGTTTTTGGAAGGGGTCGGGGCCCGGGTCAAGGTAGCCCCATGCAAAATTTTCGTAAAAAAGTTCCGTTTTTTACTCTTAAGAATACCCTATTTACGTTCTAAGGCGCTCTTTGGCCCTTTGAGGGCCTTGCACCATAAACCATCAACCAACCAACCAACTAACTAACCTACGGTCTAAGTTAGGGACTGTAGATAACAATAAAGTGCAAAAATATGCGTTTAATGGTGTATTAAAAACACAAATCTATATAGTTTAGCTTTCACTACCAACGAACGGCTTATCAGAAAGAAATATAATGTAATGTAAACAGAGAGTTCCAGATATTCAAAATTCAAAACGGTAAGAAAAAGATGATCAATGCCAATGTGAAGTCGTATGCATGCGACATCACATAGGTACATTGCATTTCTGTGTCGCGGGATTCACAGAAGCACACGCCAGATGTACGGCAGTTCTATAGATGTCTCCTAGAAGGTAAGTATTCCCATTCCTTTGATGATCAATGCCAATGTGAAGTCGTATGCATGCGACATCACATAGGTACATTGCATTTCTGTGTCGCGGGATTCACAGAAGCACACGCCAGCTGTACGGCAGTTCTGTAGATGTCTCCTAGAAGGTAAGTATTCCCATTCCTTTTTCTTTCTTTTTTGTTTCGCAAAATTAAATTAACTAAATCAAAAAATTTAAAATAAGTTTACTGGAAAATTGCAGGAATATCTTTTTCATTCATTAACTTTCACCCGCTGAACTTGGTGATTCCACAAATAGTAATATTTACCTGGCAAATAACTGGTATCCCTGCTAGTACAAATTATATTAATGATTTATTTGCGTCCAGTTCAATCTAGTATGTCCATAAGAGCGTTAGGGGCCGTATGAAAAATACATTTCAACGTGTGCCGCTACGGCGGCGGAGTGATCTAGGCGCTGGCTTCTGACCACTTGTCGAGAAGGATCCTGGTTCAAATCCCGGTGAATCATGGACGTTGTGCTTGACTTCTGGCACTGGCTGTGCCCCTCCCCAGGAACCAGTGGCCCAAAATTGGGAATGTCCGACTGCTTATAGCCCACTGAATTGATCACGGTGGTCGTTAACCCCCCCCCCCCCCAAAGATTGCGACGTGTCCATTGCTATTTGTTGTGGACCGTACAAAAAGTATGTTTTTGATATCAAGGTGTCCACTTCCATGTAGGCTGGCCATAAAATGTTAGGAGACCGTACAAAATTGCACTTTTGTTTTCACCTTGTCAGCGCTTCGGTATATGGTTGAAGTATACGTATATATAGTTGGGCCATTTCAGCACGTAGTTTGGTTTATATAGAAAATAAAGATGTTACATTTTTACTCAGCTACAACACATTAATCCCGAAGGCTATTTGTTGAAATCTTTAATCCGCCGTGCTCATATTCACAACGTTAACATAACATGTCAAGTTATTAATGTTGCAGTTTTACCCTGTCACAAAACTTTAGTTACAAGACCTTAGGCGTAAACTTTTTTTAGGAATTTTTAGTCCGACGTATTCATAAGGTTTCGATAACATGCCAAGGTTATGGTACTGCGTTTTGACTGAGGCACAAAAATTAATAAACAGGCCTTAAGCCCTTTTATCAGTTTTCAATCAACCGTGCTCATATACATAAAATTTTCAGAGAAAGTCAAGTTTACTGTGTTGCGCATTTACTCGAGTACAAAACTATAAACAGCCATTAACTTTCACCCGCTGAACTTGGTGATTCCTCAATTCATCCATTAACAAGTCTTTTAAGTGATTGTATGCTATGGTCATATTTATAATGTTTGATGACAAGTCAGGTTAATGATGTTGCACTTATTAAAGACTTAAAAAGGTGTAGAGGCTAGTAATTATTATTTGAAGTCTAAATAAAAGCTCATTTTTAACATGACTCGTCATGAAATCCTTGTGAATATGGCATTTATTTTATTTTGTACATTTTACAAAGCGTATGCATTTTTTTTTTTTTTGGCATTTGTTTTAATTTTGTGTTGTACTTGTTACATAGCGTTTCGCATTTTTGTAATGCTTGTGACTTGTGATTGCATTTTGAATTTTTATTTGTTTCACATTTTGGATTGCATTTTGAATTTTTATATGTTTCACATTTTGGATTACTTTTTGACATTTTATGTTTTTGACATGCTATTTTGAAAATTTTGTCTTTTTTAATTTTGCGTTGGTTTTACATTCTTGCATCTTCGGCGGAATTACATTCTTGAAAAATTCAAATACAAGTTAGTAAAAGGTATAATTCAATTAGTGAGAAATACCAGCACATTTTAGTAAAGGGTAGAATTATATGAAATTCCTCTTAAAATGTCCAGCATGTTAACATTGTCTCTGTGCACCAAAGAAGTTCGAATTCCTTTTTATCTTGCCAGCGTTTCTCTTCTGGGTGGATTTGTTGGAATCTGTGCTATCACTCTTTCGATTTTAGCCATAGTTGTTCTCTGCTCTTTCGCAATTTCACTGATTATTTCGTACAGTCACAGTTTTTTCTCTCCCAGAATTGTATTCCAGCGTCTGTCTAATCCTTCAAGTTCGTTTTGTGTTCTGGGAAAGCCAAATAAATTGTTTTCACTAACTGACCAAATTGTTGGCGGGAACAGCGGAGGGCTTCTGCTTGGATTGTTTCTTCTGCTTCCACAAAATTTTCCAAGAACATAATTTTCCTCAAACCACTGAACTACAGAATCTGCATATTCTAGTAAAATTGATTTCACAAAATGAAATGCCCAAAACATTAAAAAAACTGCAACCACACGAAACAAAATACCCAAAACATGGTAAGAAATTCTGTTGAAAGCACAATGAAGGTATACGATAGGAGAAATATATGTTTTTAAAACTTAATACAAGTGTCAAAACTGAAATAAAAAGAAAGAAAAAAGAAATATTCCAAATTTCATTGTTACTTTAGATATTTTGACCTGTTGACATTTCGTAAATTGTACTTGCACTCGGTCAAAAAATATTACTTACAAGAACTCTTTAGTAACTTTTAATCGCTGTGGTCGTATTTATAAGGTTTGCATAACAAATCAAGTTAATAATGTTGCGCTTTCACTTAGGCACCAAATGCTAATTATTGGCCGCTAGGCCTAGGCCTTTTAAATAATTTTTGATAAGCGTAACACTCTTAAATTGATTTGTCATGCAAACCTCATATAATCACAGCATTATAAAAATTACTGTAAATGCATATGCCTAGGTCTCGGGCGTAGCTATTAATGCTTTGTGCTCGAGTAACATTTAAACAGAATTCATTTTATTTTCTATGAAAACTACATAAATATCAGCTCGGAGGACTGAAAACTATCAAAAATCTCTAGGCCTAGGGTCTGCTTAATAGTTCCAACCTCAGAAAAGCGCATTGCAAAAATCTTGGACTTCTATAAAAACATTATGAAAATTAGCACGGCACACTGAAAATTGCTAAACAGGCCCAGTCCTAGGGTTTTCTAATTATTGTTTTGTACCTGACTAAAAGTGTAACATTATCTTTAGTTCTTACTAGCAGGGGTACCCGGTATTTCCCAGGTAAATATTACTATTTCTAAAATCACCAAGTTCAGCGGGTGAAAGTTAATGAATGAAAAAGCTATTTCCGTAAATTTCCAGGAAACTTATTTTAAATATTTTGATTTAGTTAATTTAATTATACGAAGCAAAAAAGAATTTACATTATTTACAGTACATTGTATTTCTGCCTGATAAGGCAACCGTTGGTGGTGAAAGCTAACGTTTATTAATTTGTGTTTTTAATACATCATGAACCGGATATTTTTTCACTTTATTGTTATCTACGGCCTCTAACCTAGACCGTAGGTGCGGTAATGGAGTGCTGTATTGGGATGCAGTTCTTAAGAGTAAAAATTGTAATTTTTACGAAAATTTTGAATGGGCCCCCTTCACACCGGGCACCGACCCTTTCCGTCTGCGGTCTAAGTTACAATACAATGAGGGAGTGTACTAAATTTGGTCGTTCTAAATTCGAAACTGTAGGTTTTACAAAAATTGGCATGGGGGGGAGGGCTCTGAACCCCTGTCTCCAACCGTTTCCCAAAATCGCCTGCATTCTCAGTTAGAGTACCATGACATAGTATACCAAATTTGGTGGTTTTAAATTGAAAACTGTAGATTTTACGAAAAATTTTTATGGGGAGGGCTCTGACCCCGTGCCTGACCCGTTCCCAAAACCGTCTACCATCTAAGTTAGAGTACCATGAGATAGTATACCAAATTTGGTTGTTCCAAATTGAAAACTGTAGATTTTACGAAAATTTTGTATGGGGGGAACGATCTAACCCCGGCCCCCAACCCGTTCCGAAAATCGTCTACGGTCTAAGTTAGAGTACCACGATATGGTATACCAAATTTGGTGGTTCTAAATTGAAAACTATAGATTTCAAGAAATTCTATATGGGGGGGGCCTGAACCCCGGGCTCCGACCCTTTCCAAAAAACCATCTACCGTCTAAGTTAGAGAACCATGAGATAATATACCAAATTTGGTGGTTCTAAATTGAAAACTAGTTTTTACGAAAACATTTTATGGGGGGGGGCTCTTACCCCGTGCCCGACCCGTTCCAAAAACCCTCTACCGTCTAAGTCAGAGTACCATAAGATAGTATACCAAATTTGGTGGTACTAAGTTGAAAACGGTATATTTTACGAAAATTCTTTGGGGGAGGGGGGTGCTCTTACCGCCCTGGCCCCGATCCGTTCCAAAAACCGTCTCCCGTCTAAGTTACAGTTTCATGATACCAAATTTGGTGGTTCTAATGTGAAAACTATAGATTTTACGAAAATTTTGTATGTGGGGGCTCTTACCCCTCGCGCCTTGACTTATTCCAAAAACCGTCTAGCGTCTAAGTTAGAGTACCATGAGATAGTATACCAAATTTGGTGGTTCTAACTTGAAAACTGTAGATTTTACGAAAATTTTGTCGGGGAGGGCATTCTAACCCCCGGGCCCCGACCCGTTCCAAAAACCGTCTACCGTCTAAGTTAGAGTGCCATTATATAGTATACCGAGTTTGGTGGTTCTAAATTGAAAACTAGATTTTACGAAATTTCGTATGAGGGGGGGGGGAGGAGCCTCTGAACCCAGGGCTCCGACCCTTTCCAAAAACCGTCTACAGTCTAAGTTAGAATACAATGAGATAGTATTCCAAATTTGGTGGTTCTAAATTGAAAACTGTAGGTTTTACGGAAATTTAAAATTTTGTACGGGGAAGGGGGAGTAGGGTTTGCTCCGACCCCCGAGCCCCGACCCGTTCCAAAAACCGTCTCCCGCTAAGTTAGAGTTTCATGACACAAAATTTGGTGGTTCTGAATTGAAAAATAAAAATTTTAAGAAAATTTTGTATGTGGGAGGGGTCTTACCCCCGGGCCTTGATCCGTTCCAAAAACCTTCTACCGTCTAAGTTAGAGTACCATGAGATAGTATACAAAATTTGGTGGTTCTAAATTGAAAACTATAGATTTTACGAAAGTTTGTGTGTAGGGGGGGGTAACCACCCTTGCCCCGACCCGTTCTGAAAACCGTCTACCGTTTAATTTAGAACACCATTATATAGTATACCCAATTTGGTAGCTCTAAATTGAAAACTTTAGTTTTTACGAAAAAAAATTATGTGCGGGGGTCTCTGACCCCGTGCCCGACCCGTTCCAAAAACCGTCTACTGTCTAAGTTAGAGTACCATGAGAGAGTATGCCAAATTTGGTGGTTCTAAATTGAAAACTGTAGATTTTACGCGGCATTTTATGGGAGGGGGGCTCTTACTCCCGGGCTCCAACCCCTTCCAAAAACCGTCTAGCGTCTAATTTAGAGTTTCATGATACCAAATTTGATGGTTCTGAAATGAAAACTAGATTTTACGAAAATTTTGTATGTGGGGGGCTCTGACCCCCGGGCCTTGACCCGTTCCAAAAACGGTCTGCCGTCTAAGTTAGAGTACCATAAGATAGTATACCAAATTTGGTGGTTCTAAGATGAAAACTGTAGATTTTACGAATTTTTATGAGGGGGGCGACCCCGCGGGCTCCAACCCCTTCCAAAAACCGTCTAGCGTCTAAGTTAGAGTACCATGAGATAGTATACCAAATTTGGTGGTTCTAAATTGAAAACTGTAGATTTTACGAAAAAGTTTTTATTCGGGGAGTCTGACCCCCCGGCTCCAACCCCTTCCCAAAACCGTCTAGCGTCTAAGTTAGAGTACCATGAGATAGTATACCAGATTAGGTGGTTCTGAATTGAAAACTGTAGTTTTTAAGAAAATTTTGTATGTGGGGGCTCTGACCCCCGGGCCTTGACCCGTTCCAAAAACGGTCTGCAGTCTAAGTTAGAGTACCATAAGATAGTATACCAGATTAGGTAATTCTGAATTGAAAACTGTAGTTTTTAAGAAAATTTTGTATGTGGGGGCTCTGACCCCCGGGCCTTGACCCGTTCCAAAAACGGTCTGCAGTCTAAGTTAGAGTACCATAAGATAGTATACCAAATTTGGTGGTTCTAAGATGAAAACTGTAGATTTTACGAAATTTTTATGAGGGGGGCCGACCCCGCGGGCTCCAACCCCTTTCAAAAACCGTCTAGCGTCTAAGTTAGAGTACCATGAGATAGTATACCAAATTTGGTGGTTCTAAATTGAAAACTGTAGATTTTACGAAAAAGTTTTTTTTTCGGGGGGGGTCTGACCCCCGGGCTCCAACCCCTTTCAAAAAACCGTCTAGCGTCTAAGTTAGAGTTTCATGATACCAAATTTGATGGTTCTGAAATGAAAACTAGATTTTACGAAAATTTTGTATGTATGGGGGGAGGGGGGGGGGCTACGACTCCCCGGGCCTTGACCCGTTCCAAAAACCGACAACCGTCTAAGTTAGAGTACTATGAGATAGGATACCTGATTTGGTGGTTCTGAATTGAAAACTGTAGTGTGGGGGGCTCTGACCAACCGGGCCCCTGACCCGTTCCAAAAACCGTCTACCGTCTAAGTTAGAGCGCTATGAGATAATATACCAAATTTGGTAGTTCTAAATTGAAAACTATATCTTACGGCAATTCTGTAGGGGGCTGTAACCCCCCCCCTCCTCTCTGCAACCGCTTCCCAAAACCGTCTACAGTCTAAGTTAGAATACCACGAGATAGTATACCAGATTTGGTGGTTCTGAATTGAAAACTGTTACCACACACTCCGCTGCTCCATAGGACGAGGATGATCGTTCGATTGAAAGTGCCCGACGAGTTGCGCGAGTAGTATTCTCTTCGGAAGAACATATCAAGTCTTTTCCTACTCTCTTCACTGTAAAATGCGGAGATCAAATCCGACGCATCGACGTTTTAACCTCCTTTCATTGTCAGACTTGTAAGGCGTATGGCCATCAACGTAGTGAGTGCTTCCGCCGCCCTGCTGTACCTCAGTCTTCGGGACCAAAAGTCACTCGTGACAGCCCTGTGTCGTCCACCCCTACCGTTTCTAAGGAGGTGTCTTCAGAACTTCATCAACCTGCTCTGCCATCGGGCCTTCCTCCACGGGGTCCTGCCCCACAATTGTTGACAGAGGACTTTCCTCATCTGGTACCGACAGCTCCGCCCACGTACCTTGCAGCTCCAGCTAACCTGACTGCTGACCTTCATCTTCCATCGGATGAAGACACTCCAAGTACAGTTACTGACATGGACTACCCTACTGCTAGTGACACTTCTGGCAATCACTCTGACCCTACAACTACCAGCAAGCCTGCTCGACGGGAGTCCTGGAGTGCTCCGCAGACTCCGCTCCCTCCTCGCATCGGTGCTGCAAGAGGTCGTTCTGTTGACTCATCTTCCCGCTCCTCCTCTCAACGTCGTACTTCGCCACGAACAAGTCGACACCCTGCTGTGATTCCAGGTTCTAAGACTCCACCCCCAGTGCTTTCCCTAGATTCTTTTCTCCGATACCTAGCTGAAGCGAAGGCGGATATACCGGTAGGTCCGCTTTCTCTTCATAAAATATATGAAGTATTATGCTCTCATAAACATCCTAGATTCTTTAATCAGTTTGTTGCACGTCATTTGCTTGATTTTCCTACTGTTCTAACCCAAGTTTCTAGTGTGATATCTGTGTATCGAAATCTTGTGCTTTCCTATCCCGATCTCAAATTTAGTGTTGACAGAATGAAGAAGCAAGCGAAGAAAATAACAGATTCCAGCGCACGTGCGTGTCGACCTGGGAAGGACCTACCGATTCAAGGTGGTCACACTTAACTGCAGAGGGTTCTCTGCTTCTCCTAGAAATGCTCTAGTGTATGAGGACTTGGCGCCTCTACACGCAGATCTTCTCTTGCTCCAAGAGACCAATTGCTCTGCTACCACTTTGTTCTCTCGTTGGCGGGCTTGGCCCTACGATTTTCACCATGCTTATCGAGTTGGACGGAATGGTGGCCTTGCACTTGGGATCCATCACCGCCTACTCCCTCTGATTTCGACGCCAGTGATTCGTGCCTTACATGTGGACAACCTCCAGGTCGCTGTCTTTTGCATTGAAAACGTGACCTATCATGTTTTTAACATATATGTCCCCTGTGATGAACGTCTGTTACCTGATCTTCTCTCCACACTCCGTACAGAGCTGTCATGCATCCCACCGTCTGAATATATTCTCATCGGCGGAGATTTCAATTGTACGTTGTTGCCGGCCCTTGACCGCAATTCAACCGTTGGAGAATACCGCAGACAACGTGTATTACAGATTTCCCAGCTAGTTGATGATTTTCAATTGGTTGATGCGTTCCGGCATCTACACCCGTCGGAAATCTCTTTTACCTGGCGCTCTTCCATCCATGGCAGCACTACGGCAGCACGGTTGGATAAATTTTATGTTTCGACTGCTCTTCTCCCGTCGATCGCAGCTGCTGCCCATCATTCTTCCGCCGCTTCAGACCACAGTATTGTCAGTCTGTCGGTGTGTGTTTCGCCTTCACCTTCAAGGACTCAACGAGTATGGACTTTTCCGGACTCGCTCCTGGATGATCAACAATTTTGTGTTGCTGTGCGTGAGTTCCTCCGAAGACGTCAGCCCCTTCTTGATACTACGTCCGACGCGATGCAACTGTGGCTCAGTGTCAAACATGACTTGGTCCTTTTTGTACGGCGCTACTCCCATGCCTCTCGGAATGAGGGCGATATGAAAATTGCGAATCTACGTGCTCTATTGTCGATGCTCTCTCTTGATGATCCGCAATACCCCGGCTATCTGGCAGATCTCCACGCTTTGCTTCTTCCTCGCGCATCCGATGCAGCCTGCAGGATGCATTTCTTGCATCTCTCCCCTACAGCTGATTCTCACGATTACTTAACCGCCTTGGAATCTCAACATCGTTCTGCTACATCTTTGCGTCATCTTCGCCTCCAGGATGGTTCCATCACTTCGAACCCATCGAAGCTATGCACTTTCACCAGACAGTATTTCATCGCCAAGTACAGTGCGGTAACGCAGTCTTCATCCTCATTAGCTTCTCCTCTTCTCTCCTCTCTTCCTCAGGTCCCCTCTACTTTATCTACTTCTTTACTCTCTCCTTTCTCTCTTCGCGAACTCCGCGAGGCGTTCGCTACTCTCAATCCTCATGCCGCTCCTGGACCTGACGGCCTTCCTCTGTCCTTTTATCGTGCTTTTCTACCGTGCCTTCTGCCTTTTCTGTCTGCGTGTTTCTCGTCTGCTTTTTCCTCTCCTGCGTTACCGCCCGACTTTACTTTGGCACACACCATCCTCCTTCCTAAGAAGGGTGACCTCTTGGATCTTGGAAACTGGCGCCCTATCTCCATCCTAAACACTGACTATAAGTTCTATACAAAACTCTTATCCCGTCGCCTTAATTCTGTTCTCTCTTTCGTTATTTCTCCTGACCAGACATACACTGTGCCTGGTCGGACTATTTCCACTAACGTTTCTCTTCTCCTTCATCTTCACTTCCTCGCTCGCTCTTTTTCTGAACCTCTTGCCTTTCTCAATCTGGATCAAAAGTCCGCTTTTGATAACGTTTCTCATTTTTATCTCTCTGCTGTCCTTTCACAATTTGGCTTTCCTCCTACCTTTTCTTCCGCACTCTTGGCCCTTTATCAGGGCGCCAGTTTCCATGTTCGAGCGGCCACATTTCTAACCGCTCCAATTCCGTTTAAGCGAGGCATCCGGCAAGGATGTCCGCTCTCCGGCCAGCTATTCGCTCTCGCTTTTGAGCCTTTCCTGTTAGCAGCCCGAAGATCACTCCTGGATGTCCTACCGCCGACAGTCGCTAGTACTCGTCATCATCGAATAATTTTCACCGCCTATGCTGATGATGTGACCTTTTGCGTCCGGGATGAATCTCAATTTGATCGCCTGTATTCTGTATATCAACAGTATGTTGCATTATCTGGAGCAGCGCTGAATGCCACTAAAAGTACTGGCTTATGGTGCGGGGCATGGGCTGCCCGCACCGATGCTCCTTGGGGTACGCAGTGGACAGCCACTACACAGAAGATCCTCGGTGCGTATGTCGGATTGCCCTTGGCTTCTGCATCTGCCACCTGGACTGCTCTTCTTCCCCGGATACAACGGACTGCTGCCTACTGGAGTAAGGCCCGCCCTTTCACATCGTTCCGTCAACGAGCAGCCGTTGTTCGTCGACAACTTATCTCTCTATGCGAATACTCTTGGATGTCGACGGTTGTGCCCGTGTCACAAATGATGACCATCACTCGCCTCTCAACTTCCGTCATCTGGTCTTCACATCACTGGGTTAAACCTGCCACGCTTCATCTGCCAGCCTCTTTGGGTGGCATCCAGCTTCCTGATCCAGCTTTCCTTTATAAAACACATCGTATTATTCATTTCATTCGTCTTGCCACTTCAACTGTTCCGTCCCTTACCACTACCTTGAATGTTCTAGCTTCTTTCCGTGACCCATCCTTCACCTTCCTACTGTTTCTGAAGATGGATGCATACTCTCTTCTCCCGTCCCACCTCCCACCTGTCCTGCGAGAGGGCCTTTCTCTCTTTCGTTCGCTTCCTCTTCTCCGTTCATTTCCTTCTTCAACTCTTGATCTCCTAGATGAACCTCTCTTCTTCTCTTCTCTTATTCACCCTCCTAACCTCCCTTACTTTTACTTTCCTCATTGGATCCGCTCTGGTGTGATAACTGTCCGTTCTCTCGTAACTTCTGATCTAACCTGGAGACCTCTTTCTTCATTGTTTCTATCTCCAACCATTACTCTTGCTAACGAATATCTTCTTCTTCGCACAGCGCTTTGGAGCCTCTTTCCACTAATCGCTTCACCTGATGGTCTCTTCTCGGTCCCCTCTGCTCCTCTTTCCCTACCGTTCTTTCTCCTCATTCGTAGCTCCCCGGTTCTAGTTACTTCTCTCTCCTCCTCTTCTCTTTATTGGCTTCTTCTTTCCCCTCCCGCACTTCCACTTTCTGTTCATTCTGCTCCTCCTTCTCTTCTCCCAGCCATCTGGACAGCATCTACCTCTGCCCTTTCCTCCCCTCTTGAACTCAATGTCCATTGGCAATTTCTTCACCTTCGTCTCCCCGCCCCATCAGTACTGTTTCGCATGACCCTTCTCACCTCTCCGCAGTGCTCCTTTTGCCCTGAAGTCAGCGACGTCCAACATCAATACCTATTCTGCCCCGTTCTCCTGCCAGTCCTAAACACAGCATTTCGTCTTGCTGATCGAATTTGTGCTCGATCGTTACCGTTTCTTGCATATGCTTGGCTACTCCAAACTAAGCATCCACCTACTCACTTGCCTCGTGTGTGCCGTTACATTTTTCTTCTTGTGAAGTTCACTGTCTATGCTTTCCATCTTCAACAACGCTTCCCCGCTCTTATTCCACCTCCTCAGGAGGCAAGTGCTATCATTCGGAGACGCTTCCTAGCACGGTTAACCACTCGCCTCCAAATGGAGCACTCTCGTGCTGCCTCAACAAACACCGATAGCGTTTTTCAATCCACTTGGGCCCAATCGGCTGGGTGGTTCCATATCCACAATTTGCAGTTACATCTCAACCTATAAGTGGGATTTTTGTTGTCGCCCACGTTCACTGTAACAAATCATGTTTTTACGTATTAATTTTGGTGCTTCGCTATTTGTGATTTTTCTGTTTTAATGTGCCATTGAAGATAGCTCACCATGTTTCCCATGTTCTCTTCGATGATGTTGGGTTTTATGTTGTTGTATATAATTCTTCCTTCTGCACAGTTTACTGCCCACGCAATGTCCCCTTCATTATGTTGAATATTTTTTTAAAATATTAGTCACTGTGTGTATAATATAATGTAACAAGATGCCCTTCTGAGTACATTTAGCGTTATTTCCCCTTGTCACTGAATACTTCTGTACATATGTTGTAAATTTTGAATGTAGCATCACTGTTGCATTTCTGTGAATTAGTACCTAATGTTTAATCTTTAGTATGGTAGTAATGCTTAATTGGAATTTGTGCATAGTATAGAATCATGTCTTGCCCTGTCTACAATACTGTAGGTAAACATTTTCGTTTATATCGCTCGTGCTTTATTGTCTGCCTCTTCTTCGCCCTACGTGGCGAAATAATTTTTTTTTTATGATTTTAACAATATTTTGTTTTACGTTTCACTGGAACTTTCCAGCTGATGTATATACCGCTGTATTTATTGGCAGAATTCCATTGTCATGTACATAGAAATGTTATTTTACTGAAGAATAAAGGCAATTTTGAAATGTAGATTTTACGAAAATTTTGTATATGGGTGGCTGTGACCAACCGGGCCCTGCCCCGTTCCAAAAACCGTT
Organism: Macrothele yani; assembly: GCA_039090855.1. Lineage (NCBI taxonomy): Eukaryota > Metazoa > Arthropoda > Arachnida > Araneae > Macrothelidae > Macrothele > Macrothele yani. The sequence goes on from JAYWMT010000167.1 coordinate 101,068, forward strand.
TACCGTCTAATATTTTTAGTGCCAAAGAAAAACGTAATATTCCTATCCTGTCTGCGTGTCCAAATTTTATAAATTTGATCAGGGAGCAAGACGTTCGAAATCGTACGTTTTCCTGAATTCGTTTTGTATGTAACCAAAATCTGTAAACGCGACGAATTGACGTAGTCGACGAATTGACGTAGTCGACGAATTTGTCCGCGACGAATTGACGCGCGATGAATTGACGCATGCGACGAATTGACGCGCGACGAATTGTCGTAGTCGACGAATTGACGCGCGACGAATTGACGCAGGCGACGAATTGACGTAGTCGACGAATTGACGCACGCGACGAATTGTCGGGACACCGTCCTATCTCTAATCTTAATACTGACTACAAAACCTTTGCTAAAATTCTCGCTTTTCGCCTCAATCCCGTCTTGCAGCATTTAATCCACCCCGATCAAACTTACACTATTCCCTCCCGTTCGATTACTACCAACATTTCCACCATTCGCAACTTATATTTTCTAGCTTCCCATCTTTCCGAACCTCTCGCAATTTTTAATATTGATCAGAAACAAGCTTTTGACTCCATTAATCACTCTTATCTCTTTGCTGTTCTTCGTCATTTTGGCTTTCCTACTCTTTTCTGTCAAGCTCTTATTAATCTTTACTCTCACTCTTCTTTCCGTATTCGCTCTTCCACATTCATGACAGCTACCATCCCCTTTGACAACGGGATCCGGCAGGGTTGTCCCCATTTGGGTCAACTTTTTACGCTTGCATTTGAACCTCTCTTAATTTGTCTGCGTTCTCGTTTGTTTTCTGTGATTCCTTGCAGTATTGCTCCTACTCGTCACCACCGCATAGTGTTGTCTGCATATGCTGATGACCTCACTCTCTTTCTTCGCACTGAACGTTCTTTCGGTGTTGTCCTTTCTGCTTATCTTGAGTATGCTTCAATTTCCGGTTCCGAACCGGAGTCCGTGGGCATTTGTGTTCATGTGTTCTGTGTGTATTTTTTTTTCTGGTTCTTGGTGGTGCTGTGCAATCGGTTATTGTTTTTTGTGTCGGTATTTTTGTTGAGTTGTTTGTCTATGTATTATTGTGTGCTTGCTTTCTATGTTTTCGTCGACCACAGTTGTTAGTCGACGCATTTCTTGTTGTGGTGTTATGTTGTACTGGTTGGCCACCAATTGTTTGTGATCAGTGTTATTGTTTGGTATAGTGTGATGCTTGTTGGGTGTTGTTGTTTTCCGTTGGGCTAGTCTGTGTTGTCTAGTTTTGCAAAACATTTTTGGCGTGTTGTGTTTCTTTTGTGCTTGTTTGTTTGTTGTTGTTCCTGGTCTTCTTTTTTGTACTGTGTTTCCTGTATGTGGATTCCCGTGTTTTTGTAATTGCTCTTGCTTTTTACACGTGTTTTGTTTAGTTGTTCGGATGGCGGCTGCACTACTCGCTCTGCTCCTGTGTGAGTTTTTTAATACTGTGATTGTATTTTACCTATACTGCTAATGTGATAATCTTGTTTTTTACTTGTTTGTGTATGTTCTACTTTTGTGTTTCAGTTGGCTCCGCAGTTTAGGGAGCCTTTTTTCTCATGCCCTGCGTTTCATGTTCACCTGTTTTGCTTTTTTTTATGAACTTTGAATTACTTAGTGTGGCCATGCTGGTCTCGTTGTATTTTTTCATTGAGTACTCAGCCTTATCTCTCGTTTTCTATACAGTGTGCTTCTCGCGCGTATCTTGTGTATTGGGTTACGTTGACCCAAGGAGTTGGCCAACGCACTATTTGCCTTGGGCTCATTTTTTTTACTGTGCCTCTTGTGTTTTTTTCTTGACTGTATGCGACTACATGTGTAGTGGAGTAGTCAGTTGAGGCAGTTTTGTCTTTGATTATGTTTTAAGTGCACTTTTTGTGTTTTCGTTTTTGTGTTTCTTTGCACTCAAGCTAGGGTTCAACGTCTTGCTTCGTGTTTCTCCTGTCCGGGTTTTTCCTGTAATGTATTTTTTCTCGGCCCAGCCTTCTGTTGCCGTGCACGACTGGACGTACATTGTGTTGTTTTCAATGTGTTATGGTGCTATGCGATCTTGTTTCCGCGTGATTCTCTCTATAGCACCACGTCGGCTTTCGTGGTTTGTCAACGCGCGACTTCTTGTTTTGAGTATGAAATTTGAATTGAGTGCGATTTTTTTGTGAACCTCGTGTGCATTTTTGGCTACATTTATTTTGTGTGATGCAGCGGTTTTTCCCCTTATTATCATGTATTCTTCTGTGCAGTGTTCCTTCTGACTTACATGCGTCACTTCGTATTTCGTTTTTAGTTATAGCGGTTGGTTAACACCCCTCTTTATGTGCACGGTTTTTTGTTTTTTATGTTCTTCTTGTACTAATGTTTTGGCCGCTGCTGCATGTTTTCAGAAGTACAGTTTTGTTTCTCCTGTCACTGTCTTGCAGTGTCAGTCAATTTGTGTTGTGTTGTATTGTTGTTGTGTTTTTTACCTGTCACTTTTGTGTTCGCGCTGCTATGTACTAGTCTTTGGAATGTGTTTTCTTCCCTCCCTCTGGGGTTTGGGTTTTGTGATGTGTGTGTTTTTTGTTTTTGTTTTCTGTGTTTCTTTTTAATCTGTATATATTTTAATCTTGCTCTGATGTTACCAGTTTTCTTTCCTCCTTTCTTTTTGTGTTGAGACTTCTTAGCCTCGTCTCTTTTAATACAGTCTCATGTGACTGAAGCGTATGACATGTACCTTGCTTTTAGACTAATAAAGGTTCATTTTGAAGGCAGTGGTCTAAGGCGCTGGCCTCTGATCATTCGTCCGTAAGGGGTCCGGGTTCGAATCCCGGTCAGGCATGGATGTTGTGTTTGTCTTACGGCACTGGCTCACTCCTTTCCCTGGAACCAGTGACAGTAAATTAGGGACGGGTGACTGCTTATAGCCCATTGAGTTGCTAAAGGTGGTCGTTAAACCTCCAATCAAAAAAAATAAATAAATAAAAGGTCTGGCGCCGCCAGGACATTTTTTTATCTAACTGAATCGGACTTTTTTAAATTTAGTTATTCATTCATCGGCCATCGGAGTCGATATTATTTTAAACAGAAATAATCTAAAACGAGTTTCTCTCTCTCTCTATCGCTGTCTTTGTTATTATTACTCATATTATTTTTCATGGGCTACGCACAGAGCTGTAGATCTTTAGTTTACCGTAACACCACCTCAGAAATAGCCAGTGAAATGGGTACATACATATATTCGATTTCAAAGGTTTGCTGCCACCTTCCCCCTCCCCTATCTGCTGGAGTCGATAATGTCTGGGCCGGTCTTCGGAGCACCAGTCCACTTCTTTTTCAAGACTGCACAACTGCCCTACAGTATCTGAGGACAGGACAGTGCAACTTATTAATGCCTACCATGGTAAATATTACAAACTGAAGAAGTGTTACAACTGGATCAAAAACAAACCAATCTTCGAAAACAAGCTTGACAGTTTTTCAGAAGAATCTAAACCTCTTTTTGATGTTGCTGCTTACAAGTATTCTATATGACGCTGGATTGCGTTTGTAACAAAAAACGTAACTCTTGTATTTGCCCAATATCAATCACATGCACCTGTGAGAAATAAAAAAATATCCCTTCAATTGAACTGAAGTATCTATATCTCCAAAAACCGCATAGGATAGGAAGTATTGAACCAGGAAGCCCCAAAACTTAATAAGAGGAAGCAAGTAATAGAACGTAAACTCCTGTATATGTCAATGGCTGACGCTTGTAACTCCGGGCTTTCTTCTAGTGAACGGGTTACAATTGAGCCGGAGGACATGGGGGAAATGTTACTATCCTCAACCTCCTGCTGTATGCACTGAACAAAACCCATCACAACAAACTGAAATAGATGATTTTTTAGAAGTTCTTTACTGATCAATTTTGTCTAAATTTGTGGAAGTTCTATAAATTTGGTCGTCGTGCGCGAAACAAAATACTGTCTTAATTCAAAAACCTTTTTTATATTATATTTAGCTATACTAGAGACAACTTTTCCACACTACAGCAATTCGACTGTGATTTATTTGGTACTTAGAAAAGATCAATAAAGCTGCGTAAATTTTGGAAATTTCTATGAGTTCGATCGTCATGCGCGAACGGAAAATATTGTCTGATTTAAATCTTTTTTATTACATTATTTTTAACCATACAAGGGGCAACCATTCCACACTATAGCGATTCGATTAAAAATATTTCGGTATTTTCGGCCTACCCTAGCATACGTATCGGAAGTTTTATTCCTCATGACATGCAATCGCTTTCAAATTTTAGAAAGTATAAAACTCTACTCAGTAAAAGTTATCAGTAAACAAAACAGAAAGTTAGAAATTATTTTCCTAACTTTAATAAGAAACTGTGACGCTTAATAAATAACACTGAACAAGAATGATTTTGTTACAAAGAAACCTTTAACGGTTTTGTATGTATTTATGGGTGCTGAAACCAAATATGAAGTCACAATTGCTCCACTGAGCTCCGGTTTCTTGTAATGGAGTTCTGTATTAGGGTGAATGATGTGTTACTTAAAGGAATTTCCCTATGTTTCCCAATAGAGATATTTGTCTGCAGTCAGGATAGTTGTGTCTCCGAGAAGAGATATACTGGCGCCATTACTTCCTGTTGTGCAATTCCTTCTAGGAAGGGGGAACAAAGCAGATGTTTTGTCATTCGAACGCATTTTATCGGTACTGAAAGACGTGCCTTTTCTCGTTTTTTAAAAAAGTAGTGTGAAGTGTGCAAAGTGTACGTTAAATAATGCCGCGTACTTGTGTGAATCATTCAAAATGTTTCTGCTACATTTGTGGACAATTTACTTTAAAGTATCAAAGGCGACATTTTACACCGTTGATTAGAAAATCGTAGGAACTTAATTTCCAGTGCAAAATGGGTAATGAAGATCGATATTGGGCGCCTCACATTTGTTGTAATTCATGTGTAACTTTGTTGACTGGCTGGTTGAAGAGATCACGTCCAATGTCATTTACGGTACCAATGGTTTGGAGAGAACCGAAAGACCACTCAACAGACTCTTACTTTTACATCACTAAGATATCTGTAATTACAGCAAAGACCAAATACACCATTCAGTATCCCAGTATTCCTTCGGCCATAAGACCTAGTACTCATGGTCCAGATCTTCCTGTACCTCCACAGTAATGTAGTTGGGATGATAGTGATATTGATGAAATAAATCCTCACAGCGAAGATATTGAAGTACAACAAGACCCTGATTTCTCGGAAGATTCTATGCCTCACCTTATAAGTCAGGAAGAATTAAATAATCTGGTTCGTGACCTTTATTTAGCAAAACGTAAGGGCAAAATATTGGCTTCAAAATTGAAGGGATGGAATCTTTTACAACCAAGTACGCCGCCCCGGTGGCGCAGTGGTCTAAGGCGCTGGCCTCTGATCATTCGCCCGTGAGGTGTCCGGGTTCGAATCCCGTCAGGCATGGATGTCGTGTTTGTCTTACGGCACTGGCTCTCTCCCTTCCCTGGAACCAGTGACCCTAAATTAGGGACGGGCGACTGCTTATAGCCCATTGAGTTGCTCACGGTGGTCGTTAAACCTCCAATCAAAAAAAAGAAAAAAAAAACAAAAAAAAACAAAGATTTAAGCCGCCCCGGTGGCGCAGTGCTCTAAGGCGTTGGCCTCTGATCATTCGTCCGTAAGGGGTCCGGGTTCGAATCCCGGTCAGGCATGGATGTTGTGTTTGTCTTACGGCACTGGCTCTCTCCCTTCCCTGGAACCAGTGACCCAAAATTACGGACGGGCGACTGCTTATAGCCCATTGAGTTGCTCACGGTGGTCGTTAAACCTCCAATCAAAAAAAAAAAAAAAAAAAAAAAAAAAAAAACCAAGTACAAAAGTATGTAGTTTTCGTCGACGACAGCAAGAATTTGAACACTTATTTTCGAAGAGTGGTGATCTTGTGTAGTGCAATGATAAAGACTTATTACTTGAAGCCTTAGGACAGCAACACAAACCTCAAGAATAGAGACTTTGTATTGATTCCTCAAATATAAGCTTAAAGGCTGTCCTTTATAACGGAAACATGTATCCGTCAGTGCCTGTTGCATATCTGCATACATGAAAGAAACGTATGCAAATATGAAACTGTTGCTTCAAAGTATAGTATACAAAGAGCACTCATGGAATATTTGTGGCGATCTTAAAAGTGATAGCTTTACTCCTTGGTCTACAACAGGGGTAGCCAAACGGTCGATCGCGATCTCTCGTACGGTCGATCGTTTGTTTTATCGCGCTGGCGTATGTACCATACGAACTGCCTGAGACCAGATGATAGAATGAATCAGCCAGACTCCCTCCCCAACCATAACTAACTCGGGGTCAAAATATTTTTAATATATTTACGGAATTCACCCAAAAATTAAATCTGCCATTATGGAAGCTTGCTTGTATCACTACTGAAGGGGCACCTTCGATGGTATGCCAAACCAATGGGTTCATTGCACTGTGTAGGAAAAATGACGAATTTCGAAAATTTACCTCTTTTCATTGCATTATCCACCAAAATGCACTATACATCAAAGATTTAAATGTGAAACGCATCGAAATAACTGCCAAAATAGCTAATTCTATTCGGGCACGAAGTTTACGTAGGAGGCTTTTTCGAAGCCAACTACAAAAACATGAAACAGAATACGAAGACCTGCTGTTTTTCACGAATGTTAGGTAGCTTAGTAAAAGAAAGTTTCTTGAAATAATTTTAAATATTTTGCCAGAAACAATCGAATTCCTAGACGCAATGGGAGAAAATTATGCTTAGCTATCAGACGCTACTTGGCTACAAATTTTAGCTTTTGTAACTGATCTCACAGGCAATTACAACACGTTCAACCTTGAGCTGCAAGGGAATGTGAAGAGTGTTATAGATTTATTGAGCTCGCTGAATGCTTTCTAATCAAAGCTACACCTGTTAAAATGTCAACTTGGTAAAGGAAATTTGAAAAACTTTCCCAATCTGGAAAAGCACACAACACGTCAAACTGATTGCAATTTTGACGAATACATCACTGAGATAGAAGTTCTGATAACAGAATTTGGCAGACTATTCATAGACCTGAAAAACGTTCAGCACATTTTGAGCTTCGTGTCGTACTCTTTGGGCAAATGTGATATCGAGGAAGTTTCTCATCAAACATTTCCTCTTCTTTCCTCTTCGATTCTTCAGATTTAGAATCAGAAATTGTGACACTTTAATCCGACATAGTACTGAAGGAAAGAGCATCAGATAACACATTTTGGACGCTATTGTCACAAGAAAAATATCCCTGCTTGAGATCTGTTGCTATCAGATCTCAGCACGATATCTCTGTAAAGCAGCTTTTTCAGAAATGAAAATAATGAAATTGAAATACAAGACTGATGATAATTTAGAAGGGTGTCTCCGACTGTGCCTCAGTGAATATGTGCCTGGTCATTCTAAACTTTGTGAGGACATGCCGTGTCATGCATCAACATCTAAGAATTAAATACTGTAAATAAAGAATCTATAAGGAAAACTATATAATTTGTTTGAAAAATAGTGTTTCAGAATTAAAAAATATTTAAATATTATTTTTCTGTATTAGTTTCCAAACTTACAGAACCACACACACTAACAAAATACTCGTGAAATAGGCTTATTTTTATTTAAATATGCCTACATCACTGCGAGGGATGTAGGGTCAGGTGCTGCGCAACATAATACAGCCTCTCCTTGACAAGTGTCAACCCCGCCTTCTCGTGGTGCATCCTGTTCCCACTAAAGGGGCTCTGATGACCGCCAATAGCGGTATAACTATACCATCGGGATTAGAGGAAATGCTATCCCACACTCTACAACCCGCTTGGCCAACGTAGTGAGTTATGACCAAACCCATCCAAAATGACTCCACAACTTGAATCTTGGCCCTCTGTCTCCGGCAGCTGGAATGTACCTGGCCAAGGTAGCTGCCAGTGTGACAGGCAGGAAGAGGGTGCTAAGAATCATCGGAGGAACGGACTAGGCTCCCATCTGATGCTGACCTTGGCTAATTATAATGGACGCTCCCTATCTTCTGATTCAAGGCTCCTTGAATTGGAAGAAGAACTACAAAGGATCAAGTGAGACATCGTCGAGCTAAGTGAGGTAAGGAGAAAAGGAGAAGATCTCATCGAACTGAAAAGTGGACATCTCTTCTACTATCGTGGGACAGATACTGGCAGAACTAGTGGTGTTGGATTTATAATAAACAAGAAACTGAAAGATAAATTTGTAGAAGTTGAAAGTTCCTCTGACAGAGCTGCACGACTTGTTATCCAACTCTCGAGACGATACCAGGTTCAGATTATTCAAACTTATGCACCCACCACAAGTCATCCTGAAGAAGAAATTGAAGAATTTTATGAGGAAATTCGTCATCTAAATAATAAAGGTAAGCAGCACTTGAAGACCATTATGGGAGATTTCAATGCGAAAATAGGGCAGCGGCAACAGAACGAAACTTCAGTAGGTAAATTCGGTCACGACAACAGAAACCAGCGTGGAAATACTCTCGTAGGGTTTGCAGAAGCTGAAGGTTTTTTCATCATGAGCTCCTTTTTTAAGAAAATGCCGCAAATTAAGTGGACATGGAGGTACTCCAATGGATTGACAAGTGAAATTGATTTTATTATGTGTAACAAGAAATTTGTCATGGAACACTGCAGTGTGCTAAACAAGTTCAACACAGGTATACGATGTAAGATGCACCTCAACGCAAAACTCTAGCGTGGCAAGCTCATAAAACAAACAAAATGTATTGGCATGACCAACCTTAAAAAACATCATAATACTTTCAAATTGGAACTGAGGAACAGATTCTCTACTGTAGAAGGTCTAACGTTGGAATAAGTGGACATGTCTGAATTAAACAGAAAACTGACAAAGGCTCTTATGGAAACAGCAACAAAAATAGCTGCTACTAAGAACAAGTTGCATACGAACAAATTATCAGAAAAACAAAACAAATTTTTTGATGCAAAAAAGAAGAGAGATGAGGACAACTAAAGGATATGTGACTTCCAAAGTTGAATATATAGAGCCATGCAAGACGGTACGAAAACGTATCACTGAAGATGTAAGGAAATTCAACTGTGAACTAGTGAAAAAAGCAATTGAAAACAACCAAAGCCTGAAGAGAGCAAAGGGGCATCTGAGTAAGGGAAAAAACAGATTATGGCTCTGAGAAAAGAAGATTGTTCTGTAACTAGAAATAGAGGTGAAATTTGGACAAGAATGAAAGATTTCTACTCAAAACTATATAAAAGGGATGATACATGTATTCCAGACATTACGAAAGGTACCAGTACCGGAGTTCTTCCAGTCCTCCCAGCACATGCAATCGAGAACGTGAAACGTGGGAAAGCTTGAGGAGAAGATGGATGTACCGTTGACATCATACAAGAAGCAAATGGAGAAATTGAAACAGTACTCGCCCAAGTTTTCACTCGATGCCTTAATGAAGGGAAGATTCCTAAAAATTGGAACAATGCTACAATGATCCTGCTACATAAAAAAGGTGACATTGGGGATCTCAGGAACTACAGACTTTTCAGCCTCCTATCAGTGGTTTATAAAATCTTCAATAAAATTCTTTCACACCACTTGAAGGTGACACTGGACATGGCTCAACCGAGAGAAGCGAGATTCAGGAGTGGCTACAGCACTATAGATCATATCCACGTCCTGAGAGAACTAATTGAAAGAGCGAGGGAATATGAACTTCCTATATGCATGGCTTTTATCGATTATGAAAAGGCCTTTGATTCAGTGAAACCATCAGCAGTTACAATGGCTCTGAAATCCTGCGGTATTGAAGATGCATTCATTAATATTATTAATAACATCTATGAAAATGCAAGTGCAAAGATTCGGCTGTTTGAAAATACAACACACATAAAAATTGGAAAGGGAGTGAGACAAGGTGACACTATATTTCCCAAACTCTTTAATGCCATATTGGAAAATGTCTTTCAATCACTAACTAAGAAAACAAAGGGATAAAGATTACTGGAGATTATCTAACTCACCTTTGTTTTGCTGATGACGTAGTCATTTTTGCATTTACCCCATCAGAGCTGCTGAGTATGATCCAGGAACTTGCTGACAAGAGTAAAGAAGTGGGATAAAAAATGAACTTTCAAAAGACAAAAGTGATGTACAATTTTTGAAGATGACAATCCAATTTTTGGCGTAAATGTGACAAGACTTACCATCCTTGTCATTATTACGCCAAAAATCGGATTGTCATCTTCAAAATTTTTATTATATGGCGTAATCCCGTATTTCTTTCGTGATGTACAATGCTTTTACAAGAAATTAAGATTTATCGATTGATGGAGAAAATCTGGAGATAACAGATGCGTACGTTTATCTTGGACAGCAGATATCAAGTGAATGTCACATTGATGAAGAAATTAATCGGCGTATAAAACTTTCCTGGAGAGCTCTTGGAAGAAACAGTATAATTTCAAGAGCAACATACCATTATGTCTTAAAAGAAAAGTGCTTGATCAATGCATCTTTCCAGTGCGTACGTATGGTGCAGAGACGTGGACCTTAACTAAAAGAGACATACAAAGGCTGCAGACAACTCAAAGCAGCATGGAGAGATGTATGCTTTGGTGTAAACAAGAAAGATAAGAAGAGGAACTCGTGGATCAGAAAAATGACTAGAGTGGAAGACATCATGATCAGAGTAAAATCCCTGAAATGGCAATGGGCTGGACATATTGCCAGAAGAACAGATCATCGATGGACAGCTGAAATTTTAGGCTGGATTCCAAGGGACAAGAAAATACCCAGAAGAAGACCACTTGTGAGATGGGTGGATGAAATTCGAAAGTATGAGGGATTGACATGCAGGAGACTGGCACAAGACAGACCGTTATGGAAGAAACTTGGGGAGACCTTCGTCCAGCAGTGGATTGATAATGGTTGACAATGATGATATCACTGCGATAAACCATGGCAGATCAGAGTAGGGATTTATAGCTTAAGGTAGATCTCGGTTCCTCAAAGATTGGCCACCCCTAGTCTACAACTTCGATACAGAAAATACTGCTGCTTCCTCTGGGGATCTCGCAGTATTTGTATCCAAGGGACAGAAATTCTCATTACGTTAAAAAAACCTGGCTTAAAAGAGAGTCCTTAATTCCAGGTAATAAAAATGTTGTGGCTGAGCCATTAGTAAGCCCTCAGAACGTGTACTTATCACCGCTTCACCTCGAACTGGGTTTGATAAAAAAAATTTGTAAAGTCATTGAATAAAGATGGAGGAGCTTTTCGTTTTCTAAAGAACTAATTCTCCAAAATATCTGAAGCCAAAATTTAACAAGAAACTTTTATTGGTCCACAAATAAGGAAACGTATGCGTGATCTTGCATTTAAAGGGCCCTTTAATGAGACTGAAGCTGTTGCATGGGTCCTTTAAAGGTGTGGTACTGAACATTTTAGGTAACCGGAAGGCAGAAAATTATATAGAACTTGTTGCTGAACTTCTAGAAAACTATAAGGCCATGGGATGCAATATGTCCCTTTAAATAGATTTCGTTCGCTCGCATCTGAACTTTTTCCTACAGAACTTAGTAGCTGTAAGCGATGAGCAGGGAGAATGTTTTCATCAGGATATATGTGTTACAGAAAACCGCTGTAAAGAAAATGGAGCCCTATATGCTAGCTTTAAAAAGGGATGTAGTACAACTAAAGCACAGAAAAAAATCTAAAATAACTACTTTTTAAGGTAAGTGTAATTAAATGCTTGTAGCGAAACATAAATACCAAAATGAAGGCTTATTGTACACTGAAACAACAAGTTACTCGGGAACTATGCCCGATAGCACAATTCAGCAAACAGATTTGTAATCTGTATGACAAATACTGTATGATTCGGCAGATGCGGTCTTTGTAGCAAATAAAAAGTTTATTTTTGTCGTTCAGTGTAAATTTAACTTTACCTGTTTAGGCTTGTTTCGCAGAAATGTTTTCATCTTTAAAGAAATAATCCGAAAAGTGTGGTGAAATGTAATAGCGTCTTAAAATATTTTGTCTCTTTTAACTAAGGAAACTGGAACACATCGCGAGTGGTCATGAGTTGAGTCGCTATCACTTTCAGCAACCGTCCACCGCTCGAACACATGGTTGGTACAATGACAGCACGGCGATACGTCCAAGAGGTGAGCAGCTTATTTTGTTCCCATATGTTCGTGGCATTCCTGATGCCTAGTTTCTACAATGACAGCACGGCGATACGTCCGTGAGGTGAGCAGTTTATTTTGTTCCCGTATCTTCGTGGCATTCCTGATGCCTAGTTTCTACAATGACAGCACGGCGATACGTCTCTGAGGCGAGCAGCTTATTTTGTTCCCGTATCTTCGTGGTATTCCTGATGCCTAGTTTCTACAAGATAACGCCCGCCCACAAGGTGTCCAGGTGATCCTCTGAACAACTCGATCCCCAGACTTTTTCCCAATAGAGAACGTGTGGGATCTCACTGGCAGATGACTTAATGCCTCGTCGATGAATTTTGGATATAGGTCAACGACATATGGTCAGCGACACCTCAGAACACCATGGAAGAATTTTTTATTCAATGTCACGCCATGTTTCCAATGTACAGCGTACAGCACAGAGCGACCGTTATATATCCTACTTTTTCAAGACACATTACACTATATTCTCGCCCATCGCATTCATCTTATACCTCAGATTTTAAATAACTTTTTTCTCACCTACTTGTCCACATATTTAGTACGTTGTGTCTCATTTAGTGCATTTTTTTACAGTGTGACATTTTTTGTGTCCAGCAATGCACTCTAATTTATATCTTAAATGTTACATAGGAAAGGTTTCCAGCTCGTATTCTCTTGGATCCTGTTCCACTTCCCCATAGATATTTTAAGCAGCGCCTACAGTGGTGCAGACCTTGAGTAGCTTTGGATAAGGAATGCCATCATGCCATATATATGGCAGAATTGAATTTTGTCTAGGAGCAGACAATCGGCGTATGCGTTTTTTGCGAAAACGGGATCAACCCTTAGATCCAGCTGACACCGTCGAATAACAAGTTCCAAGGCTAGCTAGGAGGTGTTATGATATCCAGCTCTATAAGTCATAAAATCTGGGATGGTGCCTAATAAGAGTGTCGAGACAGTTTTACAGCGTCATACTACAATCACAAAAGCAGTAATAGCAACTCTGGAAATTTCTGACGTTTTTGGGTTTTCAGTGCTACTACAAAAATAAATATGCAGATAATACTCACAATATATATATACACTATCTACCAACAAGTAATTGGACACTCCTGAAATCGGCGATATCTGCGGTCCTGATACACGTCACGGCCGCCGCCGTTAAATATCGTGTGGGAAACAACAACGCAACCAGTCGCATGCAAGATGCCACGCAGTTCGGAGCTCTCTGATTTCGAGAAAGGTGTAATCGTCGGGTAACACAGAAATGGCCGATCCATACGTGACATATTCAGCGAGTTGAAGTGCCCAAAATTGACAGTGGCCTACGTGATTGGCAAGTGGAAGATGAGAGGTGACTGTCGGAATGTGCCCCGACCCGGCAGACCCACAAAACTGGGAGTTAGAGACCGACGGGTGCTGGCCTGGTAAATTCGGAAGAACCGCACCAAATCGATAGGCCACATCCCGGAGGAGTTTCAGCAGGCATCCGGGAGTGTTCTTTCAATGAATACCATCCGTAAGGAATCCCATGTGCTCGGTTATCATGGACGTGCTGCCGCCCACAAGCCTTTGATCACCAAGTCCAATAGCGCTGCTCAGCTAACGTGGTGCAAAGAACGTCGACAGTGGACCGTTGAACAGTGGAAATAGGTTCTCTGGAGCGACGAATCAAGGTTCACCCTCTACCGTTCGGATGGCAGGGTCTGGGTTTGGCGTCTGTCTGGAGAACGTCTCCTGCCGGAATGTATTGTGCCAACTGTGAAGTTTGGCGGCGGTGGAATTATGCTATGGGGGTGTTCCTCCTGGCATGACACGGAACCCTTGGTCGCAATTCCTGGTAGACTCAACGCCGAGACCTATTGCACCATTTTGGATGACCATGCGCTTCCTACGTTGTAGCAGTTTTACGGGGTGGAACCATGTTACTTTCAGGATGACAATGCCACCTGTCATGTTTCGAGGTCCACCATGGCTTGGTATGGTGACAATGGGGTTAACCCTATCGAACACCTCACGGACGAGTTGGAGCGTCGACTTAAGGGGTTCCCCCACCGTGCGAAATCGGTGAAAGAACTGACCTGTCTTTTCCAAGCCGAATGGAAGAAAATACCGCTAGCCGTCGTACAACGCCTGGTTGAGAGTATGCCCCGGAGGGTCGCAGCTGTAATCGCCGCTCGTGGAGGCTCCACCAACTATTGAAGGTGAATACACTTCGTTTTCCTTTGTTATCACAGGTGTCCAATTACTTGTTGGTAGGTAGTGTATATATCATTTTAAAGCACATTTCATGCAGACGCCTAATCAGTTACCAGAATGGGAGTATCTGTAGCAAAACTCAAGTTATGACCAGAAATGTTCTGTGGAGGAAGCACACTTCGTAATGTTCAATGTCATCGTAGTTGCTACAAGCCGATGGAAATTTCTTGTACGTCCGAGTACAGGCGATATATAGGGCAGGCGATATGCGTAGGATTATTCCAGACGTTTTCCCAGTGTGCGTAGGCAGTCCGTTTGCATTGGTGAGTGTGTAGTCCTTACTCCTGTGGACTGCAGTGCAAATCTGAAATTTAGAGTGCATTTCGTTTATTCTGTGCAAACTGTGTTGGCCGCCCCAGTGGCGCAGTGGTCTAAGGCGCTGGCCTCTGATCATTCGTCCGTAAGGGGTCCGGGTTCGAATCCCGGTCAGGCATGGATGTTGTGTTTGTCTTACGGCACTGGCTCTCTCCCTTCCCTGGAACCAGTGACCCTAAATTAGGGACGGGCGACTGCTTATAGCCCATTGAGTTGCTCACGGTAGTCGTTAAACCTCCAATCAAAAGAAATAAATAAAAAAAAACTTTGTTACAGTTATGGGAAGATTGGGTGATATTTCCCCACGAAAAGCTTTGCGAAAGGTGACTTTAACTGAATTCGGCAAAAGCAATGCAGAAATTGCCAGGATAACTGGGGTGCACAAGAGTACAGTTGGATGGCAGCTGGCGAACATCAGTGATATGGGTGGATTCAAGAATGGCAGACTGGGTAAATGTGGCCGAAAAATGAAAACAACTCCTAGAAGTAACAACGCGTTGAAATGCTTATGTCTGCGAAACTGGTTCGTCTCGGCAGCAGTTCTTGCTAAAGAATTGCGGGATAGCTGTGTTTATCCTCGAACAGTGAGGAACAGGCTACGTTCTATGTGTCTGACGTCTCATAAGGCGGTAAAGAAGATATTGCTAACAAACGTACAATGCAAGAAATGTTTAGAATGGGCAAAGGAACATAAGGAGTGGGACACTGATAGGAGGCGTCGAGTGTTCTTTAG
The DNA here is from genome assembly GCA_039090855.1 of Macrothele yani. Taxonomy (NCBI): domain Eukaryota; kingdom Metazoa; phylum Arthropoda; class Arachnida; order Araneae; family Macrothelidae; genus Macrothele; species Macrothele yani. Next base: position 116,618 of record JAYWMT010000167.1, read on the forward strand.
TGATGAGACAAAATTGAACATCGACGGTAACGACGCAGGGTGCCGAGTGTTTTGACGAAATAACGAGGCGTTGTATCCTTCTTGCACATTTAAAGACAAGAAAATATCCATGCAGTGTTGTGGTTTGCTCCTGGAGTAGGCACAATCCATGTGCGTGAGGGCACTGTTAATGCACAGGTGTACAAAAGTATCCTCCAGGACAAGACGGTTTCTTCAAGATGTGATTTGTTCCAGGGTCAGCCATACATCTTCCACGACGTTTCGGCCCCGTGCCACCGTGCAAAAATCATTAAGGGTTATGTGACGTCTTTAGGCAATGTTGTGCCTCTTCGTTGGCTTGGTATTCGCTAGACGTGAACCCGATTGAAAATTTGTGGCGCATTCTGAAAAGAAAAGTGCACGAACGTCGCCCCACAAACAAAGTGGAACTGATTAACGCAATTACTGACGTTTGGCACAACTGTATTCATCCCGTAAGTTGGTTGTCTGCATGCCCAACAGCTCTGCATCTGTTGCTAAATCAAAAGGTTACCCAACGAAATATTAGGTAAGTAATTGTATTTGAATTTGAACCTGCTACTTTGCCATGATTTCTCTTTCGCAGCACATTTCTGTTCAAAACTTGAGTTATCTTAAAGATATTCCCATTCTGTAAACTGATTAGTCTTCTGCATGAAATGTGCTTTAAAATGATATATATATATATATTCTATTAAGAAGAAACTGAAGCTAAAATTATTTTTTAAACTCATACTAAGTACAACATAGAAAAGGTTATGTATTGACCGGTGTGAGTAAAAAGAAAAAAAGAACAAGTGAATGCAGAAAGTGTCGAGAATACTGAGCCTTGGCTTTATCAAGGACCAGCAAAAACTCTGCATTTTCTCACTTCCACAAAGACCTATTTGGAAATGGGTTTCTGCAAAGTCATGGATGCAAGTAATTAACCCACCTAAAAATATAAATATATATGTCATGTCCTCCGCAGAGTTGTATGACCCAGCTTTAGTTAACAATTTAGATTGCATCCATAACTCTCCTGGCCCGACCCATGCTCTTCATCTGTTACTATTAAACAGAAAGAAGATGATTATAGAAAACTCAAATTGTAAGAGTGGCATAATGAACTAGAAATAATGTTCAGTTATTAACAAATAGTCAAGTTCGCCTGAGAGAGAATTCAAACCTGAATATCAATACAAAAGTATTACAAGTTCTTAACATTTTTAAAGCACAGATTCTTGAAAGAAAACTGGATTATAAAAACCCCCTACTCCACTACTTCTAACTACACAAAAACGAGAATAAAATAAAGACAATAATAAACTAAAGAAATGCTTTGTGAAGGTTATGTTACATAAACAATTAGTTGCAATATGTACAAATTATTTCAGAAGTGCTTTAAGTGCATAATTAAGTAGTTAATAAGTCCTTAACTGCATTGAAAATACAGCGCAGACTACAAGTACGACGAAACAGGCGGTTGCTGAGCTTTAGTTCCCTAAAAAACGCGCAAAAATACCAAGAAAAGTAAGAGTTAAAATACGCAAAAAAGTTGATAGACTTCCTAGTGCCTAAAAACTTAAAGCAAGAAAAGAAAAATGTTCAAGAAGTTCAAATATTGAACCCGGAATACCTAAAAACCAAAAGACAAAGAAGAGAGCTTACCTCTAATGCAACTTTGCTTCTTTCACACTTGAGGAAACATGGCCGACTTTTCTTTCCAAACTTCCAAACACCCCTGCCCCTCTCAATTCGCTGGGGGCAGTGTGGGTGGGGCTGAAGGCCTCCACACTCTGAAAAAATCCTACTCGCGGAGAATTTTAACCGGAGAAAAAATATATATAATTAAGATTGTGGACCTGTATGATCAGAAAGAGTAGAATAAACTCTCCAGAATACATGAGAAATATCATGAAATACACAAGTAGTGTATTTAATAATCTTTGCATGTATTTAATCACCTTAGTGAGCTTCTATAGACTATTAAGAATCCTATTAATTTTAATGTTAGTTTTACTATTTTTAGTATAGCTATTCTGGTGAGTGAATAACTAGTTTTCTTTTATATTTATTTTTATTTTCTTATATAAGCAGATTTTTAAGTTTTTGTGTGATTTTATCTATATTATTTAATTTTTTATTTTTAATAGGACCTTCTTATCCATAGCACTAAGGTTCCTTTTAGTAGTTAATACCATCCTCTAGCCAACTTCCAAAAGGCTTTCATTGGTCAGAATCATATTATTAACTGTGTAGAAAATTAAAGCAGATCTGTCAACCTTACTCTATTATTCAGAATAATTTTTCTTAAAGTTCTTTTAATGAAAGAAGTAGGAATTTTGTTCTCTAGAAAACTGTCTAAAAGTATATTAATGTGGTAATTGAAGTCTAAATTGTTACTGCAAATTCTTGAAATTCTAAGCACCTGAGACCACTACACTCGAAGTAAATACCTTAGATATTAATAGTTATGATTTTGAGAACCTATATACCAATCTGCCTCTATCAGACATAATCACTACCTTTAAAGAGCTGTATGCAGAATTTAAACTTAACCAATTTGTTAATGTAGGAGACTGGAACTCTTATCTCAATTGCTGCATAAAAATAATCATATCTTATTTAATAATATATACTATAAGCAAGTAAACGGAATCCTTATGGGAACGTCAACATCCACGAGTATTGCAAATCCATTCCTGTTCTTTAAGGAATATAAATTCATAAAAATCACTCCACTTGCTCCGATAACTACCTTTACACATTTAGATATATTGACGATCTGCTGTGTATAAATAATTCAGAAGTTATAGAGAGTGATTTTGATAATATCTATCCTAGCTCTCTTAAATTATGTAAAACCACCCCGCACGGGGATAGCTGGTTTTCCAGTTATTTGGGGAGCGGCGCCCCCACGGCCCGAGCTAACCTTGTGACGGTTTCTATTGCCTCTGCGGCTTTAACGATCACATCACCGAAGGGACAGCTGTTCATCCAGCTGATGGGGGATGGCGTCCCCACGGCCCGAGCCGATTTTCTCTTATTGTTTTGCTTTTTTGTCTTCAGTTCATATCTTGACGTGTACCCGCCTCAGTTGTAGGCTGCTGAGGTTGTGATGAGGCGCCAGCTCCGGGTTTTTGTTCCTCGTTCTCTTCCCTGTCTTTTCTCTTTTATGTTACATTTTCTGTTTTTCCGGAGCTGGTTAGCTTAGACCTACCTGCATGTTTGCCGTGTGCGGTGACCCGTACAGGTGGAAATGAGGATGCTGGAGGCTGAGGTATTTGGGGGCCGGGTTGTAGTGTCTCCAGAAGCCAACACTCCTCTTTGCCCTCTGCTTCACCCTAAACGGGAGGCTGGGAGCTAACCCACTCCTGGTCAGGAAGTCTGTGGCCGAGTTGCGTCCCGACTTCTAGCGGCTTGTCGTTCTGTTCGGCTGGGTGAGTTGGGGGTAGGGTGGGCATGCCAAAGGGGTGTTCTCCGGGCACGGGAAAGTCTGGGTGCACGCTGAGCGTGTGTCTGCCCTACCAACTTGCTATATCCGCTGACTATCCCTAGAGCCGTGTCCTGCGTCCTCTTGGGCTTGCGGACCTCCGGCTCTCCCTCGTTGGGCTCGGTAGTGGGTGGGGAGGTCGGCGGACGAATCTTTTCTCTTCTTCATGGCAAACAAAAGTGTTTCCCATGCTGTTCCTTTGAAGCGCCGTGTGGAGGATGGGTCGCCCTCCTCCACTAAGAAACTACTCAGTTCCAACTGCAACGCTCTGTTTCTTCTTATTCATTCTGTTGATCCAGCACAATCCCTCGGTTCGAAGAGTCCTTTCTGGATTAATAAGGCTCTTCAGGCCGTTGCGGGCTCACCAAAGAGTGTCAAGAAGCTCCCGTCAGGGGATCTTCTTGTGGAGACTTCCAATCCTCGTCACAGTGCCACCTTGCTGGAGACGACCGTTCTGCTGGACGTTCCAGTCCAAATATCTCCCCATGGTTACCTCAATTCCTCTCGCGGTGTTATCAACTCCCGCGACCTGCTGGAATGCAGCGATGAGGAATTGCTGGAAGAACTTGGGGAACAACATGTCACTGGGGTTCGCCGCATTCTTTTCCGGCGGGATGGGAAGTCTATTCCCTCCCGGAACATCGTGCTCACTTTTGACTCCCCTACCCTGCCGACTTCCATCAAGGCGGGGTACTTGCGGCTCGATGTTCGCCCATACATTCCGAACCCCTTGAGATGTTTCAAGTGCCAGCATTACGGTCACTCCCAGCAGTCTTGCCGTAATGTAGCGAAGTGTGGACGCTGTGGGTCGCCTGAACACTCTTTGGCGGACTGCTCCGCTGAGGCGGATCATTGTGTCAATTGCGAGGGTTCTCACCCGGCTTCTTCTAAGCAGTGCCCAAAGTGGATCGAGGAGCAGGCTATCCAACGCCTGAAGACGACAGAACATCTGTCTTATCCTGAAGCCAGACGGCGGATAGCTCCTCTACCAACAGGCCGGCGCTCCTATGCATCGGTTGTGGTCCAGAAGGCTACTGTTGCGGTGCAGACTGATGTGTCCCTCCCAGCGCGGTGTCCTTATGATCTTGAGGACATCGTTGCTGCCGGATTGGAGGCACTGAAGTCTCGCCGCATTGAATCCAAGGCGCCATCCACATCGACGCCTAAAACATCCTCTGTGCAGACAACATCCTCTGCCAGCACTGGGACCCAGTCCCAGGGCGCATCTAGGAAGAAGCCGGCAAAGGTAAAACCAGGATCGTCCCCCTCGAAACAGAGCGGGGTAACACCACAAAGACCCCGGTGGCGCGGCCCTGTGTGAGTAAGCACAGCCCTGTGTTGCCTCCGGACATTGCAGATGGTCAGGAGCTGATGGACGACTCGGAGACATTCTAGTCGTCTGTCATTTTCATTTTTCATCCTTTCCTTTTATTTTTCATTATGGCTACGCTCGTTCAGTGGAATTGCCGAGGTCTGCGACCAAGAATTGATGATCTGAAAGGCTTACTGTCTTCGCACACACCTGTGTGCGTTTGCCTCCAGGAGACAAAGCTTCGAACAACGGACACTTTTCCGCTGCGGAGACATTCCATTTTCCGCAAAGATCATGAGGAAGGTGTCATCGCCTGCGGAGGAGTGGCCGTTGTTGTTCCTCATGGTATTCCTGTCACTGCAGTTGTCCTTCGGACATCTTTGCAGGCAGTGGCAGTGAGACTGTCTGTGAACACACTGTTCACAGTGTGTTCCATTTACATGCCACCAGATACAGCCGTGAGCCTTTCGGATCTGGAAGATTTAGTCGACCAGCTGCCGCCTCCTTTCTTCATCTTAGGAGATTTCAATGCACACAATCCGTTGTGGGGCTCTACCACTCGTGACTCCAGGGGCCGTGTTGTTGAGTCTCTTCTCTCCAACACGTGCCTCTGTCTCCACAACACCGGGGCAGTCACTTATTTTCATGAACCCACCCGCTCGTACTCAGCCATTGATCTGTCCTTGAGTTCGCCATCGTTATATCCTGACTGGTCCTGGGGCGTGTCTGATGATCCCCTTGGCAGTGATCATTTTCCCATCTTTCTCCGTCTAGCAGGTGACGGGTACCGTCATCCTACTCGCCCTGCTAGATGGGTTTTCGATCGAGCCAAGTGGGACTCATTCACGGCTTCAGCGATCATTACTCCAGTCATGGTGACCTCGGGTACGATCGATGCAGCTGTTGCGGCGGTAACGGATTGTATTGTGCACGCGGCAGCCTTTACCATCCCTCAGTCTTCGACTACACTTCCCCGTTGTCCGCGACCTTGGTGGAATTCCACTTGCACAGCAGCTCGTCAGGCCCAACATCGGGCTTGGGGTAGGTTTCGTCGGTACCCCACCGACGCGAACCTACTTGCTTTCAAGAGGGCCAAATCTTACGCGCGTTTGGTCCGTCGTCGTAGCCAACGGGAATCTTGGATACGATACGTATCCGGGATTAACACCACTACCAGCTCTAAGATCGTTTGGGACAGGATCCGCAAGATTCGGGGTACGTACCCTTCTGGGGAAATCTCCATTCTTGAGAGTGGTGGAGGAACGGTTGCTGACGCTCAGGGTATTGCTGACTGTCTGGGCGCCGCATTTTCTTCGGTGTCCAGCAGCCGCAATTACGCTGCTTCGTTCCGGCAGGTACAGCCGCGGCTTGAACGGTCCAAGGTTTCCTTTGGACCGTTTTCCGCTGCCGATTATAACAGCCCGCTGACTGCCGTCGAACTGAAGATTGCCCTGAATCGGTCCGGCCGAACATCTGTCGGACCGGATAACATCCATTATGACATGCTGAAGCACCTTTCTCCGTCCTCTCTTGACTGTCTGCTGGTCCTGTTTAACAGGATCTGGCACGAGCGTGACTTTCCCGAATCTTGGCGCACTGCCATTGTCGTTCCTGTTCTCAAACCTGGTAAGGATCCCGCTAACCCGTTGAACTACCGACCTATTGCTATGACGAGCTGCCTCTGCAAAGTTCTAGAGCGCATCATCAATTTTCGTTTAGTTTTTTATTTGGAATCACGTCACCTTCTTTCACCTCATCAGAGTGGTTTTCGGAAATTCCGATCCACCTCAGATCATCATCTACGCCTTGAGACATCTGTCAGAGAGGCGTTTGTCCGGCGTCAGCACATGGTCTCCGTGTTCTTCGATATGGAGAAAGCTTACGACCGCACCTGGAGATACGGCATTCTCCGTGATCTGCACGAGTGCGGATTGCGGGGAAACCTACCATCTTTCATCGCCGGATTTCTCCAGGACCGGAGTTTCCGTGTGCGCGTCGGGTCGACCTTCTCTGCGTTATACCCACAAGAGCAGGGTGTCCCTCAAGGCTCCATTCTTTCTGTGACATTGTTCATCCTTCGTATTAATCATCTTTTCACCCTCCTTCCTCCGACGGTCCGTGGCACCATGTACGTGGATGATCTGCAGATCTCTTGCGCATCTGTCAACATGCGCACTATTGAGCGGCAGCTGCAGACGGCCATTAATAAGATCTCTACCTGGGCCTCCCACAATGGTTTTGGCTTCTCGACCCAGAAGACCGTTTGCGTGCATTTTTGCCGCAAACGGGGCCTTCACCCTGACCCCAGCCTCCGTCTGGGGTGTTCTACCATCCCTGTGGTGTCAGAAGTCAAGTTCCTTGGGCTAACTTTTGACCGAGCACTCACCTTCCGACCTCACATCCAGTCTTTAAAGGTGAAGTGCACGAAGTCATTGAGTATCCTGAAGGTCCTCTCTCGAACATCTTGGGGGGCTGACAGGTGCTCCATGCTTCGCATTTACCATTCTCTGATTCGGTCAAAGTTAGACTTCGGTTGCATAACGTACGGTTCGGCACGTCCTTCCGTGTTGCGGCCTCTGGATCCTGTCCATCACCAGGCTCTGCGGCTATGCACTGGTGCTTTCCGTACCTCTCCCGTGCATAGCCTGTATGTCGAGGCCCATGAACCGCCGTTGTGCATCCGACGTAAGCAGCTGTCTCTTCAATTCTTCACCAAGTTGAAGTCTCTTCCTGATCATCCACTGCATGGTTCCATTTTCCAACCACAATGTGTCCGCCTATTCTCACACCGGCCTTCCTGTGTTCCGACGTTTGGGATTCGGTTGTCGACCTTGGTGCGCGATGCGGGTCTAGACTTGTCAAGGATTGGTTCGACCCGGTTCTACAATGAACCGCCTTGGCGGCCGGTTCAAGCAACGGCTGACCTTTCCCTTTGTGTGTGGCCAAAGTCTTCCACTCCTGCTCTGGTGTACCAGCAGCTCTTTGCCGAGAAACAGTCTCTCTTCCCGGATTTCGTGCCTGTCTTTACTGACGGGTCGAAATCCGGTGAGGTTGTTGGTTCCGCTTTCGTGTGTGGCGATGCATCCCATGCTGAGAGGCTTCCGCCTGAATCTACTGTCTTTTCGGCGGAGCTGCGTGCGGTACACCTCGCTTTGTGTCACATACGGTCTAGATCTCATCGTCGCGCTTTGATTTGCTCCGATTCCCAGTCCGTCATCCAAGTTTTATCTTCTCCAGAGGACACGGACTCACCTGTCATCCGTGATGTCCGTCGTCTTCTTGGAACTTTGGAGGGTGATGGCTTCCTGGTCCGATTCTGTTGGGTTCCTGGCCATGTTGGGATCAGGGGTAACGAGCTGGCAGATCTTTCTGCCAGGTCTGTTTCCTCCATGTCGCCAGCTCGGCTGCCACTGTCTTTCCGAGATTATCGGCCGTTGATCCGGAAATTTGTTATGGATGAGTGGCAGTCCCTGTGGTCTCAGCAGGGCAGCAATAAACTCTATGCCATCAAACCACAGATCGGTCTATGGCAGTCTAGTTTGCGGACGAACCGTCGTGAGGAAGTTGTTCTTGCGCGTCTCCGCATTGGGCACTGTCGTTTTACTCACCGCTTTTTGCTGTGTGGCGAGAGTGTCCCGGTGTGTGAGGCGTGCGACTGTCGTCTCACTGTCCTTCATGTTTTGTGTACTTGTGTTCGGTTTTGTGATCATCGTTTTCGTCATTTTCACTCTCATCTGTTGGACGAAGGTGCAGCTACGCTGCAAACCATTATTGGCGAAGCCTGCGACATGAAAGCAGTGTTTTCGTTTTTACAAGATATTGACTTTTTTAAACTTATCTAGCTTTTAACTTGTTCACTATCATATTTCATTTTTACTACATCAGCCTGTTTTTAACCTTGTGTACGTTTTTTATTGATTTTGTTTTGTTTTGATGTCTTTTGTTTGGCGCTCTTTGGCCAACCATGGCCCTTGCGCCATTAACATCAATTAACCAACCAACCAACTATGTAAAACCAACCACAGTAATCAGGAACTTGAGTTCCTAGACTTAAGCATTAAACTTAACAGAGGTAACCCTTCTATTAGCCTCTTTGATAAAAGACTTAATTTTCCTTTCAAAGTAATTAAATATCTACACTGGAATAATAACATATCCACCAAAGTAATTGAGAATGTACTGATTTCTCAGGTGCTTAGAATTTCAAGAATTTGCAGTAACAATTTAGACTTCAATTACCACATTAATATACTTTTAGACAGTTTTCTAGAGAACAAAATTCCTACTTCTTTCATTAAAAGAACTTTAAGAAAAATTATTCTGAATAATAGAGTAAGGTTGACAGATCTGCTTTAATTTTCTACACAGTTAATAATATGATTCTGACCAATGAAAGCCTTTTGGAAGTTGGCTAGAGGATGGTATTAACTACTAAAAGGAACCTTAGTGCTATGGATAAGAAGGTCCTATTAAAAATAAAAAATAAATAATATAGATAAAATCACAAAAAAACTTAAAAATCTGTTTATATAAGAAAATAAAAATAAATATAAAAGAAAACTAGTTATTCACTCACCAGAATAGCTATACTAAAAATAGTAAAACTAACATTAAAATTAATAGGATTCTTAATAGTCTATAGAAGCTCACTAACGTGACTAAATACATGCAAAGATTATTAAATACAAAACTTGTGTATTTCATGATATTTCTCATGTATTCTGGAGAGTTTATTCTACTCTTTCTGATCATACAGGTCCACAATCTTAATTATATATATTTTTTCTCCGGTTAAAATTCTCCGCGAGTAGGATTTTTTCAGAGTGTGGAGGCCTTCAGCCCCACCCACACTGCCCCCCAGCGAATTGAGAGGGGCAGGGGTGTTTGGAAGTTTGGAAAGAAAAGTCGGCCATGTTTCCTCAAGTGTGAAAGAAGCAAAGTTGCATTAGAGGTAAGCTCTCTTCTTTGTCTTTTGGTTTTTAGGTATTCCGGGTTCAATATTTGAACTTCTTGAACATTTTTTCTTTTCTTGCTTTAAGTTTTTAGGCACTAGCAAGTCTATCAACTTTTTTGCGTATTTTAACTCTTACTTTTCTTGGTATTTTTGCGCGTTTTTTAGGGAACTAAAGCTCAGCAACCGCCCGTTTCGTCGTACTTGTAGTCTGCGCTGTATTTTCAATGCAGTTAAGGACTTATTAACTACTTAATTATGCACTTAAAGCACTTCTGAAATACTTTGTACATATTGCAACTAATTGTTTATGTAACATAACCTTCACAAAGCATTTCTTTAGTTTATTATTGTCTTTATTTTATTCTCGTTTTTGTGTAGTCAGAAGTAGTGGAGTAGGGGGTTTTATAATCCAGTTTTCTTTCAAGAATCTGTGCTTTAAAAATGTTAAGAACTTGTAATACTTTTGTATTGATATTCAGGTTTGAATTCTCTCTCAGGCGAACTTGACTATTTGTTAATAACTGAATATTATTTCTAGTTCATTATGTCACTCTTACAATTTGAGTTTTCTATAATCATCTTCTTTTTGTTTAATAGTAACAGATGAAGAGCATGGGTCGGGCCAGGAGAGTTATGGATGCAATCTAAATTGTTAACTACAGCTGGGTCATACAACTCTGCGGAGGACATGACATATATATTTATATTTTTAGGTGGGTTAATTACTTGCATCCATGACTTTGCAGAAACCCATTTCCAAATAGGTCTTTGTGGAAGTGAGAAAATGCAGAGTTTTTGCTGGTCCTTGATAAAGCCAAGGCTCAGTATTCTCGACACTTTCTGTATTCAGTTGTTCTTTTTTTCTTTTTACTCCCACCGGTCAATACATAACCTTTCTTACGTTGTACTTAGTATGAGTTAAAAAAAAATTTTTAGCTTCAGTTTGTTCTTAATAGAATGTGAATTCTGAATTTTCATAACTGCTGCGTTGCGCGTTTTGATCTTCAGGTTGTTTTGCAACTTTCGTTTTAAATTGTAAAGTTTTTTTCTTATGTATTCGGCTTTGCTCTTTAGTATATATATATATATATATATATTGTGAGTATTATCTGCATATTTACTTTTGTAGTAACACTGAAAACCGAAAAAGTAGGAAATTTCCAGAGTTGCTATCAATTTATATATAATTCAAGACTACTCACTTGTGATGTTCATTTAGAATAAATTATCAACGTTTTTTCACAATTAAATGTTTTATTAACATCGACTATAGTTTATCCCATTTGCTCCTCAGATTTGCTTCAGAATTTCAAAAATTCTCAAAAGTTTTAATTTCAAAGTGATTTTCGAACCCATAAACAAGATGAAGTTTTACGGATCAAAAGACTACGTCCAAGACATAAATTCCTGGGGAATTTATCAGATACCTTGTGAATGTGGACTTTCATATATAGGACAGACCCGCAGGGCTTTAAGTTACCGTGTGAAGGAACAGAAGACTTACGTACGGAACTGTGAACTGAAGAAGTCATCAATAGCCCAACATTGTCACGAAAATAACCATAAATTTTTGTTTGGAAACGCTATTCTTATTGATAAACCTGATTCGACTAACAAGCTTAATGTATTAGAAGCTTTCCACATATACCGGAATTCTTCACGACTTGTCAATGGCATGACGTCTACGCCATTTCTTTCAAGCGCGTGGAAACAACTCACCAAAAACCGTGACCGTCAGAACTCTGATGATGTCACAATGATTTGAATGTTTACTCTCCATTCGTCCTGATGAAGCCGAGCCAGAAGCTCTGCGAAACTGTAGTCGATGTTAATAAAACATTTAATTGTGAAAAAACGTTGATAATTTATGGCTTTTAATTTTTCCGTAACTGTATGTCGTTCATGCATTTGAACCTACAAGACTTTCCTGCGTTGCAAGGTCAGTTGGCATCCTGTTTCACCACCATAACAAGAGGAGATATCACTCTGACATCACAAACCAATGCCCGTTAGTTATCTGTGGCGAAAATAATTTTGCTACTTGGCAAGCAAGAGCTAAATCTTATTTTGATTATGTTTCTATTTCTCCAGGTGGATTAGAAACATTCGTTGAGTCGGCATGGCTACAGCCATGATCCTTACTTTACATGTGTATTCTTTTACCCAGGATTTTCCTGCTGAGTAACGACACGGTATGTTTGCATTTATAACTATAACAGCACTTTTAAAATCCCAATTTAGAAACTTATTTCATAAATATAGTGGTAGCCTAATGACATATCACACCGTCAGTGCTGTTGTTGGTTCGAACGTTTTTTTTTTTTTTTTTGATTGGAGGTTTAACGACCACCGTGAGCAACTCAATGGGCTATAAGCAGTCGCCCGTCCCCAATTTAGGGTCACTGGTTCCAGGGAAGGGAGAGAGCCAGTGCCTTAAGACAAACACAACATCCATGCCTGACCGGGATTCGAACCCGGACCCCTTACGGCCTTAGACCACTGCGCCACCGGGGCGGCCGAAACGGTTTCGAAAGAGAAATATTGACCTGTCAGACCATCCCAAAGCCGGTCTAACCAGCAACAGTGGATATGGACATGCTGAAGGCTTTATTGGAGACCGACCCACGTGTGCCTACGTTGGAGTTGGCCGAAAAGCTGGGAGCTACCCACACGAGCATTACACACATTTACGTCAAATTGGGGGTTTCGCATGAGGGGAAGTTGGGTACCATATCAACTAACTGTTGAGCAGAAAGCAAATCACATGAGTGTATGCTTTTGCTTGTTTGCACGTGACCATGTAAAACGGTTCTTGAACCGCATTGTGACAGATGACGAGAAATGGGTCTTGTATGACAATGTCAGCTCCCGGAAACAGTGTTTGGACACAAAAGAGAAACCTATGCCGATCCCCAAAGCCGGCTTATCCTCACTGCTGTCTGCTGTCTGTTTGGTGGGATATGCAGTGTGTCGTATTTTTAGCACGTCTTTTGCGAAAAAATATCGTGCCTATGTTACCGGTTTGTCTGTTAGTCCGTCGGTACCCACAATATCTCTGCAACTATTAGTCCGAGTTGAAAAATTATTTTTGCATTGGGAAGCTTTATATATGGGAATGATGATCCTTTATTTCGTTTTTCTTTTTTTTTTTTTTTTACGATGTACAATTTTGCCGCTAGGAAGCGTAAATGCAGATGATGTCGAATTCAAAAATACGTTTTATTCCACATATTTGCTTCTATACATCCGATTTATATGAAAGCGATGATACATGCACTCCAGACATCATGAAAGATACCAGTACCAGAGTTCCACCAGTCCTTCCAGCAGAAGTTGCACATGCAATCAAGAACATGAAGCGGGGAAAAGCTCCAGGAGAAGATGGAATTACTGTAGACATCATACAAGAAGCAAGTGGAGAAATCGAAACAGTACTCGCCCAAGTTTTCACTCGATGCCTTAATGAAGGAAAGATTCCTGAGGATTGGAACACCGCTACAATGATCCTGCTACATAAGAAAGGTGACATTGAGGATCTCGGAAACTACAGACCTATCAGCCTCCTATCAGTAGTTTATAAAATCTTCACTAAAGTTCTTTCACACCGCTTGAAGGTAACACTGGACATGGCTCAACCGAGAGAACAAGCTGGATTCAGGAGTGGCTACAGCACAATAGATCATATCCACGTGCTGAGAGAACTAATTGAAAGAGCGAGGGAATATGAACTTCCATTGTGCATGGCTTTTATCGATTATGAAAAAGCCTTTGATTCGGTGAAACCATCAGCAGTTGCAATGGCTCTGAAATCCTGCGGTATTGAAGATGCATACATTAATATTATTAATAACATCTATGAAAATGCAAGTGCAAAGATTAGGCTGTTTGAAAATACAACACACATAAAAATTGGAAAGGGAGTGAGACAAGGTGACACCATATCTCCGAAGCTCTTTAATGCCACATTGGAGGGTGTTTTTCAGTCACTGAGCTGGGAAAACAAGGGGATAAAGATTAATGGAGATTATCTAACCCACCTTCGTTTTGCTGATGACGTAGTCATTTTTGCAACTAGCCCATCAGAGCTGCAGAGTATGATCCAGGAACTTGCTGACAAGAGTAAAGAAGTGGGATTAAAAATGAACTTTCAGAAGACAAAAGTGATGTTCAATGCTTTTACAAGAAATGAAGATTTATCGTTTGATGGAGAAAAGCTGGAGATAACAGACACGTACGTTTATCTTGGACAGCAGATATCAAGTGAGGGTCACATTGATGAAGAAATTAATCGGCGTACAAAACTTGCCTGGAAAGCTTTTGGAAGAAACAGCATAATTTTCAAGAGCAATATGCCATTATGTCTTAAAAGAAAAGTGTTTGATCAATGCATCCTTCCAGTGCTTACGTATGGTGCAGAGACGTGGACCTTAACTAAAAGAGACATACAAAGGCTGCAGACAACTCAAAAAAGCATGGAGAGGTGCATGCTTGGTGTAACCAGGAGAGATAAGAAGAGGAACTCGTGGATCCGAAAAATGACAAGAGTGGAAGACATCATGATCAGAGTCAAATCCCTGAAATGGCAATGGGCTGGACATACTGCCAGAATAACAGATCATCGATGGACAGCCGAAATTTTAGATTGGATTCCAAGGGACAGGAAAAGACCCAGAGGAAGACCACATGGAAGATGGGTGGATGAAATTCGAAAGTATGCAGGGGTGACATGGAGGAGACTGGCACAAGACAGACCGTTGTGGAGGAAACTTGGGGAGACCTTCGTCCAGCAGTGGATTGATAATGGTTGACAATGATGATGATGATGACATCCGATTGAAAAAATTATTTTATCTTTCGATTCCATTTATGTTGAAGAGTATTTTAGATATAGTTACTTTTTCAAATTGGGCATACATTTTCCGCTAGGGGGCGTTAAAGTAAATTACTTTTTTCCCGATAAGTCTTCATCTAAAACTCCGATTTGAAAAAATGTTTCTTCAGCGGATACATCTCCTGATGGAAAATCTTTTGCATACAATTTAAAATTTTTGGAAAACAATACTTTAGCCACCAGGGGCGTAAGTTTTAATTTTGGCCTATGATGTTCTTGCCATAAAATCTGAGCTTCTAAAATATCGATGGAAAAAATTTTTTCGTGGACTGATGCCACTCACATCGATAAACATTTTCAGAATATTTTCTTCTTAAAATATTCCTCAGTTTCTCCGCCAGGGGGCGTAGATGAATATCATATTTTTGTCAATATCTGTACTTCTAGGAGTCCGATTTGAAAAATTTCTTCTTTGTTAGATAGTGTTTCCAGTGTGACATGTTTTTCATATAAATTTAAAATTTTCAAGTAACTGATAGACTTTCCGCTAGGGGGCGTAGAGGTAAATTGTGTTTCCCGCTATATCTCTGCTTCTAAATCTCCGATTTGAAAAATTATTTCTGCACCGGATACAGCTCCTGATGGGAAATTGTTTGCACATAATTTATAATTTTTGTAAAAAATGGTTTGGCCACCAGGTGGCGTAGATCTTAATTTCCGCATCTGATGTATTTGCAGCAAAATATGAGCTTCTATTTTCTTGATTGAAAAAGTTCGTCGTTTGTAGACAGACAGTACTCAAGTCGACAAACCCTTTTAGAAACATTTTCTTTTTAAAATAGTGCATGGTTTCTACGCCAGGGGCGTAGACATATATCTTATTTTTGTCAATATTTCTACTTCTAGGAGTCGGATTTAAAAAATTCCTCCTTTGTTGCATAGTGTTTCCAGTGTGACATGTGTTTCATATAATTTCAAAATTTTCAATTAATTCCTAGTGTTTCCGTTAGGGGGCGTAATGGTAAATTGCTTTCCCCCTATATCTCTGCTTCTAAATCTCCGATTTGTAAAATTCTTTTTGCACCGGATACAGCTCCTGATGGGAAATTCTTTGCACATAATTTCTAATTTTTGAAAAAAATATTTTTGGCCACCAGGTGGCGTACGTCTCAATTTCCGCTTGTGATGTATTTGCAGCAAAATATGAGCTTCTAAAATCTCGATTGAAAAAAAAGTGGTTTGTTCACCGATACTACTCATGTCGAGAAACTTTTTAGGAACATTTTCTTCTTGAAATAGTGCATGGCTTCTACGCCAGGGGGTGTAGATGTATATCTTATTTTTGTCAATATCTTTACTTCTGGGAGTCCGATTTGAAAAATTCCTTTTTGTTGGATATTGTTTCCGATGCGAAATGTTTTACCTATAAATTCAAAATTTTCAAGTAAATCATAGACTTTCCGCTAGGGGACATAAAAGTAAATTGCGTTTTCTGCGTTATTTCTGTTTCTAAAACTCCGATTTGAAAAATTCTTGCTGTGTCGCATACAAGACGTGATGGAAAATATTTTTCACGTAATTTCTAATGTTTGGTAAGGAATGGTTTGGCCACCAGGGGGCATAAGTGATAATTTCTGCTGCTGATGTATTTGTAGCAAAATCTGGGCTCCTGAAAACTCGACTAAATTTTTTTTTTCTTGGACCGATAGTGCTCATAGGAAAAACCTTTTAGGAAACTTTCTTCCTAAAATAATGCATGGTTTTCGCACCAGGGGACGTGAAGTCACATCTTATTTTTTTCGATATCTCTGTTTCTAAGAGTCCGATTTGAAAAAATATTTCTATGTTGGAGAACGTTTCGTGTGCGAAATGTTTCTCATATAAATTCATGCTTTTATTAACGCACAAATCTGAAACTAAAGGGCGTAAGCTCGCAATTCCGTTTACAGCAATATCTGAGGGATTAAAACCTGATTGAAAAACTTCTTTCTTCCGTTAGATACTATTGTTTTCCATACCGGTTCCATTGACTTTGAATAGCTTTGATAAATTTAATTTGCGTCAGAACGGATTCAAAAGACGTGCTTATTACACCCTAAAGTTCGGTGTCATCTCTCTTGTTTAAGCTGCTGCCAGACAACACCACTGTCATCGCCGATGTGTTTTGACGTCAGCTCGACAATCTTCAAGCATCATTCACATCAAACGACCAGCACTACTGAACCACAAGAGCGTCCTCCTACTTAATGATGGACGAGACCTCACACAGTACGAGTCCCCGGACATTGGCCCAAGTGACTACTATCTTTTCTGCTGTTGAATTATTTCCTGGACGGGGCAACCGGGACAATGTCAAATGCAAACTTACTAATTTCTTTGCTTCCAATCCGCCACAGTCATACAGGGACGATATCCAATAACTGGCCTGATGGTGGGAGCAGGTTCGTGGCAGACAATGGCGTCTACATTTTGGACTGATTTATACTTGTACACACGGTAATTAGCATTTTTCTGTTGCCTTACATTTGCAGACATTACTTTCTTTCCAACCCATTTATTTAAGCAGTATGTACTTGTAAATGTTACTTTTTAACGTGTTTTTTACGCTTTCCAACCGTAGGTTGAAGAAGCGTATATGCTCCAGCTTTTTCCATCCGTCTGTCCGTCCGTCCGTCTGTCTGTCGGCACTCACGTAAAAATGGTTCGATTTTGATGAAATTTTAGTATGTGGTAGGGGATCACCAGGGGACGAACCCTATTGAAAACGGGTGAAGTGGGGTCAAAGGTCACGCCATAAGAGCAGGATCCATTCAATTATCCTTATGCGTCATAACTTGCGTAAATATGGTTCGATTTCGATGAAATTTTAGTATGTGGTAGGGGACAACCAGTGGACGAACCCTATTGAAAATGGGGGGAAGTGGGGTCAAAGGTCACGTCATAAGAGCGGGATCCATTTCATTGCCTTTATGCGTCATAACATGCGTAAATATGGTTCAATTTCGATGAAATTTCAGTATGTGGTAGGAAACTACCTGGGCACGAACCCTATTGAAAATTGGCAAATTGGGGTCAAAGGTCAGGCAGGGCATAAGAGCGGGATTTATTCCATTGCCTTTATGCGTCATAACTTGCGTAAAAATGGTTCGATTTCGATGAAATCTTGGTATGTGGTAAGGAACCACCTGGGAACGAAACCTATTGAAAATGGGTAAAATGGGGTCAAAAGTCAGGACATAAAAGCGGGATCCATTTCATTGCCCTTATGCGTCATAACATGCGTAAATATTGTTCGATTTCGATAAAAGTTTTAAATTTGGTAAGGAACCACCTGGGGACGAACCCTATTGAAAATGGGCGAAGTGGGATCAAAGGTCATGGCATAAAGGTGGAATCCATTCCATTGCCTTTATGCGTCATAAGATGCGTAAATATGGTTCGATTTCGATGAAATTTTAGTATGTGGTAGGGAACCACCTGGGCACAAATCTTATTGAAAATGGGCGAAATGAGGTCAAAGGTTAGGTAGGACATAAGAGGGGGTTTTGTTCCATTGTCCTTATGCTTCATAACTTGCGTAAAAATGGTTCAATTTCGATGAAATTTTAGTATATGGTAGGGAGTAACTGGGGACGATCCCTATTGAAAATTGATGAAATGAGGTCAAAGGTCAGGACACTGGAGTGGGATCCATTCCATTGCCCTTGTGCATCATAACTTACCAAAAAATGTTTCCATTGCGACAAAACGTTATCATGTTGTTCCGGAGGTATAGTGAACCGGTTCTGTTAAATATCAACGAAATGGGGTCAAAGGTCATTGCACAAAAGCAAGATTTATTCTACAGCCATTATTCTCATAACTTGTGTAAAACTGCTTCTATTGCGACAAAACTTTAGTATGTTATTCTTGAGGTGTACTGAACCGATTCTGTTGAATATCATCGAAATGGGGTCAAAGCTCAGGACACAGGAGCGAGATTTATTCCACAGCCATTATCCTCATAACTTGAGTAATAATTTCTGGTATGTTGGAAAGCGTATCATAATCAATGCATTGCATGATTTTACTAACTTGTTGGAAAAGAAATGAGTCCATGCAGATGGCACCATTTTGTCTTTTTTACAGTCTCGAAACACAGTATGTCCTCATCGCTCTCTCCCTCACTCTCTTTCTCCCTCTCTTTACAAGGAGGACTCGGAAAATTATTTTACCATCGGAGAGCGCTAAGCACGTGAACGATAGCAAAATCAAATTTGTTTGATGCCTGTTGTTCCCTGTAGATGTCGGACTTGCGTTCTTAATTATGATGGATTATGTATCATGCAACTTAAGTTTGGCTTGACTTAAAAGCATTTTTGCATTCGGTAACATGAATTACAACTGGAACACTTTCCATCCATCCTTTGCTATGTGGCATGCGCAGTTTTGCTGTTAGATGGCACAAATACATTCCTACGAAATGACGTCCACACACATGTATTTTCATACAGGAGTGTGAGTGGGAGTCCATTTTGAAAAAAATAATTTTCAACTCAAAATTGAAACTGCGACTAAAATCTCTGGTAGATTTTCCAATATTTTTTGACAAAAAATGTTCTGCTACTTGGGACACGCTTAAATTCTTATTTCGATAATGATTCAACTTCTGCAGGTAGGATGAAAATGTATCCGAAATTCAAAAAGCTCTCATATCGCAAATTATTTCTAAATCTGACTGAATTTGTTATGAAAAGAATTTTACATACATTTTCCGTGACCAAAAAAAAAATAAGCACCTATTTTAAAGACTTTTTAAAATCCTAATTCTGTAAATATTATTTTTTTAGATTTTGTAATGCCCCATATACTTCTGGATAATTATCCAACTACTGCCTATACATTTTAAAACTATTTTAATATGCCTTTAGCGTAATTTGCTTTAGGCATATTCAGAAAGTTGAGCTGCTTAGAGTCGATAATTCAAAAAAATCTTTCCCTCTGGATATTTTTTTATTAAAATTCTTTCAACAAGCTACCTCGGTTATGCAACAAGATATTTTTGAAACCCTATGTGCTTTGAGGTGTACTTAGTAACTCTTGACTGCGAAGAAAATCATGAAAAATTATCGCTGACGATAAGATAGCCATGCAAATTATTTGTCCTATTTGTCGTTGTTTGTCCTGGAGAACCTAGATCAAGTTAACAATACAATTGAAATACAGTAAATTGCCCCACGCTTCTAGTAACAAAACAGAAACTATTGGTTTCACAGTTATACTCCTGAACAGCACTGCACTTCGGTTATATACAATTATACACACCCCATCTACTGAATCAGAAACATTAATACAGGTGTACATAAACGGTACTTACGCAGCGTATATGCAAAAATAAGTGGTCACGTCCGCCACCACGTACGCTAGACAACTATTTAAGACTGTTTCTCGTCAGCAATCGTAGTTTGATCACAGTGCAAAAACAAAGGATCTTCCGGAGCTCAATAATTGGTGTCGCCCCAGCCAGAATGGCACCCACCCAGCCAAAAGGGCACCCACATTGCTTAGACAAGCAAAGTGGATGCCCTTCTGGCTGGAATGACGATTTTGAAACCAGAAGAGCTGAGTAGTTACTCAAAAAGCGAGATATCCCGGGTGTTCCGTAAGTGGAAAAAAAACATTACTTGTCTAAGAGGTTTAACTGTGGTACGACGACAATCTGTGAGGAACGAATTGTTACAGAGATTTTATACTAGGCTGTAGGATTTCATATAAAATCTCAATATTGCAACTTTTATTCTCTCTCGTGCTCCAGTTCCTTTGTTTCCAGAAAGCGTGAGAGAAATTTCTCAGAGTCAGTTCCTCATTAGACACCGGATGCACGGTTAATTTGCTAAGAAGACAAGTTGTTTGAGCTTAGCATTTGCACATTGTATGTTGAATGGAGATCAACTCTATCGCGCTGACAATTGGCGCCCAACTCGGTTTACCCCAACCCTTTGGATTAAGTGACGACTCGGAGACTCAACCGCAGCTTATAGACAGCCGAAGAGCGGGATTTTTTCATACAGGTTTCAGATCCGTGCTTGATATGAACTTCTACTTGTGCTTCAAAGGACTATGGAAAACTACTTAATTAATCACTCATCGAGGTTTGTTGCAATGATCCAAATGTAAGTACTTTCCTTTCCATTTTCATTTTTTCACAAGTGTTGACTCATCGTTTTTTGACATGGCAAACGAAACAGATCCAGGTGTTGGACCGAATCCATATAGTATCCCAGCCCTCATTGCAGGCTCTGCATCTCTAATACCTAACTACAATCCTACAGACAAGAATCTGAAAATTAATTACTTTTATTGTGTTTAAATGCCATGTTGCGTTATACCAAATCTGCAGCATAACCCATCCCACTAGCTGAATCTTATTGCACGTCACCCCAGCCAGTTTCCAGGAAAGATGTATTGCTCGACAATTTTTTGAGAAAAATTGACGAAAGGGACGAAAGAATTAGAATCTTGTCGGAGGAAATAAAGGATTTGCAACTTCGGAAAACAAGGCAAAATATAGGCCAGAATGATGGAATTTCGGAACCGACGGAGCGCTACTGGTCAGATAACCGAGGAAGCAGATATAAAGCCAACAAAGAATGTTGGGCCTGTGGCTCCTTTCGGCACGTCCAACGTGAATGTACTGAGAAATCGTATCCCGATCGTTATGAAACCAGGCCTAATCACATCCAACACTATGAAGTCATTCCTGATCCAATTTCATAACCCCCGCAACCACAAGAGCAGCGTCTTAGAACAGAGGCGCGGCAATCGGAGCGATCAGCCAACTTTAGAAGCCAGCAGGATTTAAACTAAGACCAACGGCGTTCATGGGCTTGAATTCCATCGTGATGGGTACAACTTCCCCCTCCCCCGTATTTCAGCTCATATGAAAATGGCCTTCTGCGAAGCCCGCCATGTGACGAGGCAGAAGCGCGAAGTATATGCCTGGAAGAAGAGAGTAAAGCACGTTGTAGTGAAAATTTTGTAACTACAAACACAAGTGCTCTTTCTATCGTTAATACTAGTTTACCTGCGTTTGTTACTAATGAACAACTAGCGACAGAAATTGATAGGCAAATTATTTTGCCTGAAACTGTCATTCCTGAAGAAAATCAGTCTACTATCACTCATGAAACTCAAAATACTTCTGATGATGGAAATAATGATTCTAAGGATTTGAAGGAAAATGACAAAGTTTCTACAAGTATTTTTATGATAATCAATGTGAACCCTACAGAAATCATTCCTGATCTTTCTAAGATAAATCAATACAAAGGTGAAGCTGACTCCATGAAAGATGAATTCTCTAATGAACAATTCCTAACAGAACATTCCAATCCAGTCAAAAGTGTTGAAAATAAATCATCAGTTCAACCCAAAACTGTAAATGAAATTCTTCCTCATGTGAAAAATAAAAAAAAATCACTTTTAGGTGAACTGAAGTGTGAAACTCATAACATAAATCACAGATCATCTATGCAATTCTCTTTCCCTACAACACAAGTAAGTCCAGATTACCAAACCCCGCAAGATGCAAGTTCCCTTAAATTCGCGCAGTTCATGATGTGGAACACAAAGAAAGTCAAATAAAAACCGCAATAACGCAAAGCCAATCATTCACACAGGTGAAATGTTGCTAAATCGGAACATTACGGGAACGGAAACGGACGATGAATACAGTATTATCCTATAAAGTGTGTATGTATATAATGCAAAAAAAAAAATTCATGCAGGTGAAACGTGATCTTCGATTTCACACAGGTGATACTATATTAATTTCTATTGTGAATTTCACACAAAGCTGAAAATGAACTCTTGTTTATCAGCAAACAGCAGAGAACTTATGCATTTTTGCGAACGTTTTGATAAACTATGTCAGACGCACTTTTTTTTCAAATAAGCTTTGTTTAAAAATATGTATATCGGTCAATACATGAACTCACGTGCACGTTTTTAACAGACGATTTCTGGTATATCAACTGAGATCAACAATGATACTATTTTGAAACTTTAGTAGCACAAAACTTTTAAAAAATGCAAACATGCGTTGAACTGATTACGAAACGATTACTTTTACTCAGCACGTACCAACTCCCTTTTTTTATACATGGGCTTTTGCATGCTCGAATTTTTTATATTTCATTTTGATTTTTTGGTTTATTTTATGTATTTCATGTTTCAGGGGATGAGTAAGGTCACCCAGGTTATTTAGCAGTCAAAATATTTGAAAGTTAGAAATCATTCCTTTCGTAAGAGATATTTTGTGTTTCACGCAGATAGCATGTAAGCGATTGGAATAATTTTGAGCATAGGTTTTTCAATAACTTTCACAGTGGAGCGGGAGAAATCGTGTTATAAGTTAATGTAAGTTGATTAGCTATAGAGAGAGTTAAATATAGTTATCAGAGAAATAGGTAACTTGAAGTAAGATGGAAGCATTATGGTTTTTTTTCTCCTTCGTATTTCTATTTCAGAGGCATCGAGTTGAATAGGAAGTGTATAACAAATTGTTGAAATGTGTTATCGCATGTTATTTTAACTGTAACGAATAGTTCAATTTGCATATGTGTAATGCTGGAATTTTTTCCGGAACCCATCAACGGCTAGTACACCTTTCTAATTACTGAAAACGATTTGTTAAACCGTTAGTTCATATGATCTATTTCACTTACGTATTAAGTAATGTTTAATTCAATTGTCATTAAGGAATTGGCCTGAAGTATCTCAGCAATGTAAATATGAAAGACATGCATTTTCAAACTTCCAAAATATCCTGTGTTATTAAACCTCAGCATGTAGGTAAATTTGAGCTGTGTAATGTACATTAATTGAATTTATGTAATTCATAAGGTTGTCCTAAGCTCTGCTTTAGCATCGAATCAGTACTGGCATAAGTTAGACTTTGAGTTAAAAAATGCAACGAATTTCATTCATCTCATTTGTTTTTCGCAAGGGGCAAGTATTGTTACTGAGATTTTATACTAGGCTGTAGGATATCATGTAAAATCTCAATATTGCAACTTTTATTCCATCTCGTGCTCCACTTCCTTTGTTTCCAGAAAGCGTGAGAGAAATTTCTCAGAGTCAGTTCCCCATAGACACCGGATGCACAAGTTGTCTGAGGTTAGCATTTGCACATTGTATGTTGAATGGAGATCAACTCTATCGCGCCTCTTTTTATGCTTTTCACGTTTCAATTCCAATGCGGCCGACCAATGAACTAGCCCCTCACATTTTACTTTGAGGCTTTAGATTTACCGAGGGCTGTGTGTTTGTTTCTCACGGGGAACTTTCGGATATGCCTCAAGGCATTTTTGGAGACGGGGAAGGAAGAGGCGAGAAGACGGAGGTTTCTTGTCTAGGACAGCGAGCGGTCGCGAAAGGTACGACGAGGTATTTGCCCCAGGCAAGGCTGGGAAGTTTAGGCGGACCGGCAGGATAGGGAATGGTAGAACAGCGCGAAGAATGATCGAAAGCGGAACAGTTAGGAAACATAGTCCAGCTAACGGAAAACCTTTGCAGGGAAATAAATGAAGAGAAGAATAAAAGTTTCTTAGACATATTTGCATACAATTATTTTCATTTTCTTATTATGTGTTAACTACTGTCATCATCAACCACTACAGGCTTATTAAGAATTACAAGTTAATAACTGGAACAAAGATGGCAACGAACTTGTTAACAAGATCGCCGTCGTCTGAGAAGGCTTGTACGGAGAAAAAGGACTTTCCTTAGGCAGAAGTTGACCGAAGCGTTCAATGAAAGCTGTTCCTGACCTATATCTAAGCGAAATTTGCGCAGGAAACAGAAGAGGATCGGCACTGGCCAGTCGCATGCCTATACGAAAACCACAGATTTCTGCGAAGAACCGGACAGTTGGTTTCCACACTGGGGTCAGGAACACCGTGAATGGATACTGGAAAACTGGTAAAACGTCTTGTGGTCTGGCAAGTTGCGGTACACCTTGGCCTACCGTCGGTAAGGAAGAGAGAGTTTGATCGTTTGGAAAGGAGTTTAGTTAAGAGAGTTTGGCGGGAGTCCCATGAAGCCATGGATTCAGCTTGCTTTGTGAGAAGCTGGTGTCATGGTTCGGAAGTTGGTGACGTGGTATCGGGAACGTTCTGTTGATAGGGAACGGGCTCCTTGATAGTTCTGGAAGTTCAGGTGTCGTCCTGGGCCTATGTGAATATTGTTGCTGATCAAGTCCATCGTTCAACGTTGACATTTTATCTAGCAAGTGATGGTTGCTTCATGGGAGCAAGTCCTTTTCTAATCCAGGAGCTAAGTCCTGTTCTTTAAAATCTGAGCCAGTTAAAAGTCTGTCGGGTGAAGACTTGGTATCCTGTAGACATAGCCGCATTCCAACACCTTTTGGAATCTATGCCAAACAGCATACGTGCTGTTATTCGGGATAACTTTAAATAAAAGTTTATAATTCAGTGTCCAGTATGTGTACAATGGATAGCATTAGGAATATATTGTAAATGTATCTTATATTCTACATGCTTGTACTCGTATATCGAGGTTTTACTGATCACACATATGTAGTCAACTTTTGAAACTTTTATATTAGATGAGATCATAACATTGATCCTTAGTAATGGACCTGATCATGTTATGCTAAGGTAAACATATTGTTCTTTGACAACTGCGTATACAGTATCACTTAAAATTATTGTGTACCAATATGTTTCATCTTGAAATCATTCTAATTAATGATCAATACTAATTACTTCAAATATCATGGTTTTCATCTCACACTTTGCACTTGATCTTAGTAAGTAAAAAGGAAGTCACATTTGGTTTCAATAACAAAAGTTCTAAAAACTGAGTTTTGCTTGAAGTTCAAAGAGAGACGATATCATATTGCTACAACAGGAGAAGGATCAGAACTGCAAGGAAAACATCGTTCTGTTATAAAATATTTTAGAAAATCTATACTATTTATTTCCATAGGTCAAAACAACGTCAGAGTAATAAGTAGTGGAAAAATGTTTCAGAACTGAGCGAAATCAGGATTTGCCGTACCGGTGGCGCAGTGGTCTAAGCGATGGCCCTGATCATTTGTCCGAAAGGGATCCGGGTTCGGACCCCGGTGAGGCATGGATGTTGTGCGTTTTCTTACGGCATTGGCTCTCTCCCTTCCCTGGAACCAGTGATCTTAAATTAGGGACGGGATATTAAGTAATACCTACAATTAACAAAAAGGAATGAAACAAATTTCCAGCTGCAGAAATTTAATTTTCGCTTAAATTACAATGCAGAGGGTAAGTCGAAAGGTTTGCAATATTTGCATAAACGCTTCTTATACGGCGGGTATGTCACGTGTTTAAACTAGTTCAAGTCGCGCACTGCAGTCAGTCGAAAGGTATATAAAGTGGTAGTCGTTGCTGTGAACAGCATTGCATGTCGTCTTTCTGTCTGTGGTTGGAACGCCTAAAAGGTGAACAGCCACAACCGGCAAATTGGGGAACTTTTTGCTTTACGAGTTTGAACTCTGCAATAACGCTGCTCAAACAAGACGAAACATTTGTCATGCGAAAGGGGAAGGTTCCGTGGACCACAGCACAGGAACCAGATGGTTCAAGAAATTTCGCTCAGGTGACAGAGACCTTGACGATCAGCCAAGGACAGGTAGACCGCGAACCGTGGATTCGGATGCCGTGCGCCAGGTCATAAAGGCAAATCCAATAACTATCACTCGGAGATTATCATGCGAGCTGGGCATATCACAGACCACCGTGGTTCATCACCTTCATGACCTCGGCAAGGTGTACAGAAGCTGTCGCTTTGTCCCTCATAAACCGAACCCAGCTGAAGCAAACAGCCGAGTGGAAGTGTGCACGAAACTCCTAGAAAACCCGCGCGATGTACGTTTCATCAAGAGAATTTTTACTTGCGATGAAAAGTGTGTCTGTTTCCGCAATCCTAACACACAACTGCAGTGGCTCAACTGGGGGCAACTTCGTGAACATGTCGCCAAACGTGGGTGCTTCGAGTACAAGGTGACGCTCTGCGGCGTCTGGTGGATTTTCATGGGGATAATCCTTTAGGAGTTTGTTCCAGATGGTCGGACCATCAACGCCAAGGTCTACTCTGAACATCTGGAGCGGATGGGAGGCGAAGCACTCAGCACTGTTGAACAGAAAGCGCGCTCTCCTACAGCAGGACAACGCTCGGCCTTATATCGTGCGTGCGACTAGAGAAAAACTCCAGCAACTTGAGGGCATCGGACTGATGCCACACTCAGCATATAGTCCGTACCTTGCCTAGTCGGATTATTACTTGTTCCGGTCCGTGTCTCATTTCCTTCGCGGACGGCAGTTCAACAACCAGGAAGAGGTGGCAGTTGGGGTGAAGGAGTTCTTCGCCTCACAGGACAAGAACTGGTACCGCCGTGGAATCGAAGCACCGGCAGACAGATGGCTAAGGACAGTGGGACACGATGGCCCATACTTTGAATGGTAATCAGCTTTCGTCGTACAGGTACGTATGAAGACATAAAGTGATCCAAATGTAGCAAAACTTTCGACTCACCCTCAGTATTTCGAATCGGAAGCTAAATCTTTTAGTTTCATAAGAAAAACAGAGTAGTTTCTCAATTTAAATGGGTAAAATGTAAAGGGCCAGTATACAGCGGTGATAAAACCTTATTGGGGGCGGGTGGTTTAATGCCCAACACATGCAGCTTTTGGACCTATAAGAAATCACCAGCCTCTCAGATTAGGGACTGTCAACTGAGTGCTAATTCGCTTTGAGTTGCTTCCCAATATAAATAAAGAAGATAGATGGCATTGAATTTTCGGTTGTAATGAGTATGTCTTTTGAATACTTCTCGACATGAAAAGTTATTTCAAAGTTATTCATAGCCTATGGAACCCGTTACAAAAAAAAACAAAAAAACACCCGGATTCCTAAAATCGATGAAACATTAAGAAATACTGTAGAAATAGGTACTTTCTCCAACTAGCGGCTGAAAAATATGTTACGAAAATTAACAAACTGGGCACAAAACGTTTTTCATAGCTGATGGAAGATATAAGCATTTTCAAATCAAACAGTTAGCAGACGATATATGCAAGGAATAAATAATAAAATTTTACTCCCAATAGCTAAAGAATTTTGAAAAATGGAGAAGCAGAAAATATGAGAAAAGTATTGTGATAAGCATGGGCAATACTAAGAAAACATAATTTTTCGAATATCCCTCCAAGAAACAGAAAAAGCGAGAAAAAGGTTACGACATTTACGTCGCCTAGCGGAAAATCGGTGCATTATTTAAAGAGGATTGTGTTATTCTACTGTAGCGAATGGCATAAAGTAAAAAAAAAAAAAGCCGCCCAGATGGCGCAGTGACCTAAACGATGGCTTCTGATTATTCTTCTGAGTTGGGTCCGGTTCAAATCCCGGTGAGACATGGATGTTGTGTTTGCCTTACGGCACTGGCGCTCTCCCTTCCCTAGAACCAGTGATCCAAAGTTAGGGACGAGCTACTGCTTATAGCCTATTGCTTTGCTCGTGACGGTCGTTAAACCTTCAATAAAAAAAAAGTTCAAAAAGGTATGTTTTCAGTAGGATTCTTCGAAGCGGAGATACAGACAGAAACATCCCCTGCTACCTCCTAGCGCCAGAACTGTGAACTACAAAACCTCACGAGTAAGGCAGTGTTCCAAAAAGTAATTATTATCCGGTGTTAAAATAATTTTTTTAAATAAAATATTTTGAAGCAAAGATATTGGAAAAAACAGATTATGCAATTGCGTCCCATAGCAGGGAAACGTTTTGCAGGAAACACGCAGAAAATATTTTGATTGTTCGTAGTATCTTTCCGGAAAATAATTTTTTCAATCAGAATTTTGGATGTGGGGTATTGCTGCTAATATGCTGCACATATAAACGTGAACGTATTCTCTCTAGTGGCACACTTGTGCTTTAAGAAAATCTCATATTATTTGCAAAACATTTGTCACAAGCATCTGAAAAAGATAGTTTTTTTTTTTAAATTGAAATGTTAGAAGCAGTTGTATTGAAAAAAATGAAAGATACATATACGTCTTCTGTTGAAAAAACTGTGCACTATTTTGAGCAGAAATTATTCTCAAAGAGGTTTTCGTAGTGAGTGGTATCAGACCACGAAATAATTTTTCAAATACTCTTTTTAGGAGGGCAGATACTGCTTCAAATACATCAGAAAAAGAAATTTACTTTCTTTAGTGGCCAAACATTCTTTACAAGAAGAATTTTAAACTGCATGCAGAATATTTCCTACAGGCAGCTTTATCCGATTCAGAAAGATTTTTTTAAATTTGACTTTTAGCAGCAGAGATATCAAAGAAATTGCAATTTAACTTTACGCCCCCTAGCTTAGAAACTACGCATTATTTGAAAAAGCAAAATGGTATTTGTTATCAATGGTATCGAATGGAGGAAATATTTTTTTAATCGGATATTTAAAAGCAATGATGTGGAATAAAGTATCTTTAGAATTCGATAGCACTGCATTTAGACCCTTTAGCGGCCAAGTTATGGATGGTAAAAAAGCCTGAATCCAAGGATCATCGTTCACTTCTTTTAAGCTTCCACTTCCAAGCTAAATAGAATGTTTTAAGTCGGTCCAATAGCTGCAGCGATATGATGTCCACAAACAGACAAAGTGATGAATGTTTCAAGTCGGTCCAATAGCTGAAGAGATATGGTGTCCACAAACAGATAAGAGCGTACTTTTTTCTACAAAACACGTGAGGGGAAAAAATGAACAGCTACCATTTTTTATTCTGTTGTGACACAGATTTATTTAATTAGTTTCGCAAAAAGAATTATTGTTTATAATCGTTTTGACAATATCAATATTTCTAGACTTATGTTGCATTTTTTATCGTTTCATGTCAGCTGCTTGCATATTATTTAATTCACATTACCTTTAGGAAAACTAAGTGATTTGTTAATCACTAGCAGACAACACTCGAACATCTCCGATGAATACTACTGCTACAAAAGAACAAAATTACCTCTTTCAAAGATATTTAAAAAGTAAACTCAACAGCTTAGTTGATTCTCAAGGAAACTTCATGCATACCCAAGGCAATGTATTGTTCGTTGTTCAGAATCAAGAATGTCTTATCTGCTCAGTTTAAAAGCATATGCACTGACTGCAACGTAGCAAATACTTTTAGAATAAAAAATTGATTTTGGAAACCCTTCATTGGTTTTAACGCTGCTCATAGCAGCGTTAAAAGTTTTAAAAGCCTTTATTTTTATCAAAAGAAACTAGTTGTTACAGAATGTTAAGGTAAGAAAAGGTAAAAGAGAATCTATATTTCACAGAAATTATCTCTTAGTATGATATTAAGTTTCCCGATTAAATCTATAACATGTTGCTGCTACACACAGCTGCAAAGGTTCTCTTTCGTGTTATTTAATTTTCAGCAACGAAGAGTGGCAATCATTATCTAATTCTCACGTGAAATCACACTGTAATCTCATCTTCCTCCTACTTTTCCAAAAAATACTTGGAGATAACTAACTACACCCACGCAGTGGTTATATTGCAACCATTTCTTTAAAAGCTGATTCCGAGCATTTCTAAGTGCAGAATTTTTATTTTGCTGCAAGAAATCCTCTTCCTTTTTCGAAGTTTCTTCCTTATTTCATTCAAGGATGAAGTGCATGATCTTAGTTTTATTCGGCTTTGCGAGTGAGTTGTTCTTTCGAGTAATTTGAATCTTAGTATTAAGGACATGACATTTTTTCCGCCTTTCTAATCCTTTCGTCAAAAAATCACAGTTTTCAATCAACCATCGGAAATATAAACTGCCAAAAGTGCATGAAAAACATTCAAAGTTTTTGAATCTGAAGAAACTGTTAAATCAGCCATTGTTTCAATATTTAGGTTCAACAAGCAGCATAATTTATCGTTTTTCTCCACTGTGTTATTTATGTTACTTACGGGAGTTTTATAGGTGAAATGTCTGAACAGAAATTGATTTTTTTTTTATTTTTCTCTCGTTACGCAAAGAAATTTCAATAACATGAGCCCATTTTTCTTCATAAATTTTAGATGATTATACAATTTCTCTTTCCTCCCTCCTAAGTGGTATCCGTGTTCATTTGTCGCAATGGGTCACTTCATTCCATGACAGGAGAAAAAGAATTATTGTATTATATTCGAACAGTTTTTTTTACGTTCCAATGCCATGAAAATATGCTGCTATGTAGAATTCATAGTTCATAAGGTATTCAAATGTTGTAGAGACAGTCCTTTTCCTAATTCTTCCAGCTCTGTTTCACAAAGTTGACGTATTTACTCTATGTGGAAATATCTCACTCAAGTGAAAGACTGAAACATTTTGCCATTAAAGCTAGAGGCGAGCATCTGTACTATGAATGATTTCGCATTTGATTTTCGAAAGACGAGGTTAAACTATATGAAGCTCAAAAATCACACACAAAATAAAATTAATTGTGTTCATTTATCGGGAAATGCTATTTAATTCAAATATTTGAATTCTGTAAAGACCAACAAGGCAGCAATATTATTTAAAAAACACTGTGTATTCTGAGAATACAACAATTTTGTTACAAACGTTTTCATTTGTCTTCATATAAAATATTAGATAAAACTGGTTAATAAGCTGTATGATGACCCAAATATTTCGGTGGAGGAACTCGAACCCATATCCTTCAACTTACCATCTTGACATGTACGTCATATATATCACCCCTTCCCCCTTGAGAAAGGACTGGGAAGGAATCGTAGGTTTCCGGATCAGCCGGCAAACCGTGCTTGAAAGAACTCACTTTAGAAGAAGGAATTCTCATTAATTCCCCAAGATGTGTGGAAGAAACATCACACGTTTCTCGAAGAACCTAATAGACATTAGTTCCATTTCTACGTTTGGGCGCCAAAGTGAGACCCAAATTAGCCAGTGGCTCCTGAAACCCACATACGGTGTTTCAAAAATTGGACGTGGAAAACTGGTCGCGCGAAAAGTGGATGCGGAAAATTGGACTCTTGAAAATTGGACGCAGAAAACTGGTCGCGCGAAAAGTGGACGACTACGAAAACTGGACACGGGCAAATTTGTCGCGCGAAAATAAAATTCATTCCGGTACATATAGTTGTCTTTCTTTTTTTTTTTCTTTCTTTCTTTCTCTATTTTTTTTAATGGAAAAGATGTGTAGGAAAAACAACACTACTTGTCTGTTTTTATTACACACCTTTTCCATTTGTTTATTTTATTATTTTAGTTCATTACACTTTTACTATACATCATTTCATAACATTTTCACTGCACAAAATTTAATTAGATATTTATTACTCAAACATTTTCACCATTACGCTAACTTAGGTGCATTTTAATGTGCCTTTTATTTTGGTTTTTGGTTTATTACATTGAGTGTTGTTTTGTGTATTTCATTTAGTGGAAATTGCTAGGTATCAGTCATATCCTAGTTTTGTCCGCGCAAAGTGTTAGAAATCTTTCTTTACCAGATGTTTGGAAGTAATTAAGAGTATGAATTACAGTTCGGAACGCTTCAGGGGTTGCGTTGGACATTCTTAAGTTTAGTAAGTTCGTTATTTAATTCAAAATATGTTCTACGTTTGTGACGAAAAAATGATTGGAATTTCATGGACAGTTAGCCAAGACGTCGGGATAATAAGACCTGTTTGGAAATTAATATGAACATTAAAACTGCATAGAAATGCACTTCAGACAATTCTGTTCTTTGAAAAAAGTGAAAGGATACTGTCGATGATGTGTTTAAATTGATTGTGGAGTGCATTAGATTTGTTAACGGACACTATTGCAATAGTCAACATGGAGTTTAAATGGTACTAATATCAATAAGTAGGAAATGTACAGCAAATTATACTCATAATAGTATGACTGTATTAAAAATCTGAAATTTCTTGGCGTAAAATACAAATAAAACTTTCCAAGCTTTCGCACATCAACCAGATGGCTTTTTCAAGGAAGGTAGTTCTATTATCCAGTTTGCAGTTAGCTGTCTACCTTAATTGAAAAAGTAATCTGGTTGATGTGCGAAAGCTTGGAAAGTTTTATTTGTATTCTACGCCAAGAAATTTAGGATGTTTAATATAGTTATACTATTTTGAGGTACTAATATTATTATTTCAGAATTTAGTATACAGGTGAGGACATGAAGACGATCAGTCAAGTTAAGAGGTGTAAAAAATATAAATTCAAGAATCTAATGTGAAAAAACTTAATAAGAAGTGATTTCAAAGCAAGGTTCGATTTTTCGAATGTCACACCATCAAGTAGTTCTAGAAGTTGGCCTGTATCTGGTATTGTATCCTTACGCTTTGTTTGGATTCCTAAAGATAAGTGTAAATGCTCTAACGGAAATGTTCTGACGCTAAGAACATTCAAATGAATTCAAATGTGCCGCCCCGGTGGCGCAGGCCTATGATCATTCGTCCGTAAGGGGTCCGGGTTCGAATCCCGGTCAGGATTGGATGTTGTGTTTGTCTTACGGCACTGGCTCTCTCTCTTCCCTGGAACCAGTGACCCAAAATTAGGGACGGGCGACTGCTTATAGCCCATTGAGTTGCTCACGGTTGTCGTTAAACCTCCAACCAAAAAAAAAGAATTCAAATGAAACAAACGGAAGCGCAACGCGATGAGTTAAAGGATGAAATTTAATGCATGAAAGAAACGTAAGAATTGCGATGACGTGAATGAATCTTTTGAATATTTCAAAGTACAGAATATTTTCCTAAAACATTACAGGGAAAGGCCGTCTGAGGTCTGACGCTGGTCGATAAAAAATACGAGCAGGGCAAAGAGATACGACCAGGGCAAAAAGATATGACCAGGACAAATAGATACGACCAGAGCAAAGAGGATACCTCCACGTGGTGCCCCCTGGGCAGTGATTACTTTGTGATCACTGGTGAAATTCTCTACTACAGAAGCGTTGCAAATGAGAAAGATCATGGACGGAGAAACTGTGGTGAATGAAACATTGCTAAGGCCTGCTGTGACTATGGTAGCTACAATACCACAGTCTGTGGTGCAGTGGAGTCATGTCAGGCGCGTAACTGGAAGACCCTGGGTTCGATTCCCGGTGGCGGCCAATGATAATTTTTTCGTGACTCACTTATAAACGTGAAAAGAGCGATTATCTCTGTTTGATGTTCCTGGTCCACGTCAAATGTTTCTATTGATCTACACATATAGAAGGTTTTTCCTCTGCAAAATCAGACATACTTGCCGAATTGTGTGCTACTATGGAGTGTGATTTTCTTTGTGTTCAGGAAGTGCATCGAGGCTCTCACGGATAAGAGTCCACTTGTTCCTGGACTAAAGCTTATTTATGAAATATCCCATGAGCATTACGGAAGTGTAATATTTTCAAAGGCAGAGATTGAGATCATAAGTGCTGGCAGCAAACATATTGACAATGTTGAGATCATCACAGTAGAAACAAAACATTATCCTATTACCTGGATATATATACCACTAAATACCGTGTTGAATGTAATAAACGGTAGCGGTTTAACTCAACATCGACCAATATTGTGATGGCAGATTTAATAGTCACAGCGGAGCATGGGAATACGCCAAGAATGACGTTATTGGAGATTTGGTCAAAGAGTGGGCAGAGGATGATCAGCTTGCTTTGATTCATGATGCTAAGTTGCCACTCTCGTTTAATAGTGCTAGGTAGAAGCGTGGATATAATCCAGACTTAAATTTTGTCTCAGAAAACATATATCATTAGTGTGTGAAGCTGGTTGGAGATCCATTCCCAAATACTCAGCACAAACCTATGTATTATCTGTCAGGTAATGGTTGCCATTAAACCAACTGTAGTCGCGCTTAGAGGAAGATTCAATTTCAAGAAAGCTGACTGGCAAGGTTTTCCTCATGGTTTGGATGCTGCCGTAAAAGATTTAAAACCAATTCTACAAAACCACAATCACTTTGTGAAGGCAGTACAACAGGTGACACGACAGAACATCCTGAGAGGATCTAGAACTGTGTACCTGCCCAATATGAATAGGCAAACAAAAGATTTGAGGTTACAATAAACCGTTCTATGTGAAGAGGACCCTTTCCAGGAGTCGACTATTCAAATGGGAAGGAACTTGTGGAAGCGGTTGGAAGGAGTTAGTAGGAAAAGTGGAGGACAACTATCGAAGGGCTTGATTTTGCAAAGAGCAGTCATAAGGCATGGCGGATATTAAAGAACTTAAACAATGATCCAATAATATAAAAATATCTCTATGGTCTCTGCTGATCAAATAGCTTCACAACTTCTTCTGAATGGAAAGGGTAAGAAGAATAGTAAATATTTTTAAAAAGGAAATAGACACATGTTAAAGGAAGAACTGTTGGAGAGAAGATTTTGATTACAATAAATGAGGTGGAAAGTGCTATAGAAAGGACCAAATGGGCAAAGCTGCTGGAGTTGATGATTTGTTGAATGAACAGATAGAACATTTTGGGCAAAAAACGAAAATATGGATTACGGCATTTTTTAATAATTGTGTCAAGCGCTGTCAAATACCAAAATTGTAATATCACTGTTGAAACCAGGTAAAGATCCTGATGATTCTCGTAGCTATAGACCGATTTCGTTCCTGTGTCATTTGCACAAATTTTGAACGAATAATGTTAAATAGACTTGTACCTATAATAGAACCAGAACTCATTCCAGAACAGGCAAGCCTTACACAAGGTAAATCATGCACGGGACAAGTATTAAACCTTACTCAATATATCGAGGATGGATACGAGCAAAAGAAAATAACTGATGTGGTGTTTGTGGACCTGACTGCTGCATATGACACTGTAAATCACGGAGCATTGATGTTTAAACTTTACGATATGACAGGGAATGTGAAACTAACTACAATTATTGCAAATTTGTTAGCAAATAGAAAACGGTTCGTGGATTTCCAGAATAAACATAGCAGATAGAGATATCAGAAGAATTGATTACCACAAGGAAGTGTGCTTTCTCCAATATTATTTAACGTTTATACCAATGATCAGCCCCATCCACGGGGCACTAGATCATTTTTATTTGTTGAAGATCTTCCATTGGCAGCACAGTATGACAACTTTAGATGCTTTCAAAGATATTATGTTAGGAATCATTTAACCCTTAATCCATCCAAGACACAAATTACAACATTTCATCTGAGAAATCATGAAATAAACAGAAAAATGTATATAATAATAAATGGCAGTTCACTTCTGAATACGGGTTCACCCGAATATCTAGGAGCCACTTTGGATAGAGCTCTTACTTTTAAAATGCACTGTGAGAATACTAGAAAAAATATGTACGCCAGAAATTATTTCCTTCGTAAACTTGTTAACTCCTCAAGGGAAGCAAATTCCAGATTGGTGCGGACCTCGGCACTGGCTCTGTACTTTTCTGCTGCTGAATTTGCTTACCCTTTTTGGGCACGTTCCGCTCATGCCAAGAGAGTTGACATCGCTCTGAAAGATAGTTGTAAGATTGTTACTGGCTGTCTGAGACCTACGCCTTTAGATAAACTCTATGTAGTGGCAGGGAAAGCTCCACCTATAATAAGGAGAAAGATACAATCGGATGTGGAAATGACAAAATATCTTAAGGATGTCAGACATGTTATGCATGGTTGTATGTCATGCATGTGTAGGCTGAAATCAAGGAAAAGTTTTGTGAAGTGTTCTGAAGAGATCATTAAACCATCACACAAGGAACATGTGAACCAATGGACATGCGAAATTGGCAGTTTGGCGGATTGGATGCAACCAGCGGAGGACATCTCGCCTGGGCATTAATACGGATGGACTGGGTAGAGAACTCTTAATAGCATGAGGCAGTGGCGTAAGAAGTTCAAGAGGCAATTTGGTAAAATGGGGTTTTATTCGATCTGAACAACTATTCTGTGATTGTGGGGATATGCAAACTACGTCCCATTTATTAGATTACTGCTTAAGCCCAGGGCGGTGGGATATGAAGGATTTAGTATTTGCTTCAGAAAAAGCAATACAATTGGCACGTCATTAGAGTTTGTTGGTTTAAATAGTCTTTTTTAGTTGTGAACTATAGTATTTAAATTGAGATATCTAAGATTTTGCTTTGTATTGTGTAAGTTTTATCATTTTGATTTTCTGATTATTCTCATTGATGTATTTGTGTTCTTATGGATGTAGTGTGCACGCTTCTGACACGAAATAAATAAATAAAGGCACTTGCGGCTGAAAGTTGCGCGCAATTCTTCGAAGATAATCCAAAACATCTCTGTTTTCATAATCTTTGCGAACGTTTTCGCGGTTCTTTCTTTTTGGTTCTTCGCCTGCAATGTACTTTCCAATTTTTATACGATTTAAGTTTTCCTCCTTTTTCAGGGTTTTAGTGAACTTCTAAATGTTTGTATGAGTAGCATTTAGAAGTGAAGAAAAAGCGTTGTGCCATCCTTCAACGGCGTTATTAGTGGAAGGTATATCGTCTTCTTTAAGTCAGAAGCAATTCCATATTTTTAAAGCAAACCGTGGTTGCCTTCCCCTTCTATCCATGCGTCCTATCCAGATGTCTTCGAAATAGTTTCTCAAAGCCTGAGGTATTTCTTCGTTGGTTCGAAAAAACTCACTCTCTTCTATAACATCGGCTTCTGGTACAAATGAAAGAGCAACCAAATACTGTAACTAAAGAGCAAATTCAGCATCTGTTATATTTTTTTTTTTTAATTGGAGGTTTAGCGACCACCGTGAGCAACTCAATGGACTATAAGCAGTCGCCCGTCCTTAATTTAGTGTCACTGGTTCCAGGGAAGGGAAAGCGTCAGTGCCGTAAGACAACATCCATGCCTCACCGTGATTCGAACACGTACCCCTTTCGGACGAATGATTAGAGGTCATCGCTTAAACCACTGAGCCACCGGGAAGACATTCAGTTTTTTCACTATATCTCGCTTGAAAGCCTGTGCTCTGATTATGTCTCCATTTCGATTGGCTTGGGTAAAAAAACACCCTCGTATAATCACATCAGGAAATTCTTTTAAATGCGTTCATCGCCGTTGTCTGAAAGTTTTACATTACTGAGGTCGGCCGTAGGTCAGGTTTGAATATCTTCAGTGATTGAAGAAGGCTAACATACGTCTGTTCCGATTTGTTAGGAAGAAGGGTTTGACCCGTGGGTAATACGTTGCTGTATTTCATCCCGTGAATGGCATATAGTTAACTGAAGAACTGAAGTGATGACGAAAATGTGCCATCAGCGTACCAATGACTGCAATGGTGCATGAGATCCAAATTCCTCTCAGTTGAAAAAATAAGAATTCGAGTTTCTTCCATGCCACTATCAAAAAGTAAAAATGGTTTCTCATCTGTTGTTTTCTGATACTCTTCCGGAATGAATAGTTCGTCTAAGGACCTGGAATTTGCAGGAGCAGCTTCTGTAGTCCTACGAACATTCTGAATTGTTCTTTTTAAAGATTCTGTTGAAGGCATTTGGGCTGATACTGAAGTAGACAAATGCAAAGACATATTTGCGAACACCTCTTGGGTAGTGTGTCCTGTTACTTTGGCCCCTCTTTCATTTTTTGGATAGATTCTTTCACAATACTTTTTTCCGAATCAGGAACGTGGTTGTGAACTGTACTCTTCACAACTTTACCTCTGTCTGTGTGAGCTTTGCCGTAACATCGTCGCTTATTAAAGTCAGCACACTTCCATATTGTTCCCTCCCCAATTTGTTTTCTTTTCTGTGGATAAATTCATCGTACACTAGCATAACGTTTCCTCTTTCGCGCTTCATAAACTTCAGCGTGGTTTCCATTTTAATGGAAAATTTCTGAAACTAACAAACCAAATTATAAAGCAAATCTAAAGGACCCCACTTACTCGATTTTCCATTTTGATGGAAAATTTTAGAAACTAACGAACCAAATTATACAGCAAGTCTAAAGTCCCCCACTTACTCGATTTTCCATTTTAATGGAAAATTTCGGAAACTAACAGACCAAATGACAAAGCAAATACTCGATTTTCCATTTTAATGGAAAATTTCGGAAACTAACAAACCAAATTATAAAGCAAGTCTAAAGGCCCCACTTACTCCATTTTCCATTTTAATGGAAAATTTCGCAAACTAACAAACCAAATTATAAAGCAAGTCTAAAGGCCCCCACTTACTCGAAATTTTATCAGCGGTTCTATACGCCTAACCAGGACGTAGCAGAAATTCCTGTGGCCTCAGGGGATTTGGACAAATTTGGGTGACGGTGTATATTCGACAGATATACTATTAATTCGTGCCCTCACGGGGGACGGGTCAGGGGCGTCAGGAGTTACAGCGCTGCATGAATTCTTGACCTTGAAAACGACCAAAGGACATTGCCCGAAGAAAATTTCTCAAATAGATCTTTGAAACATGTTAATTCAACCTGGGAAGAAACGGGGGAGGGGGAGGGGGACATCCTTGATCCTGCATGTCACCGTTCCTGACTGTAGAATACCAAACTTTAATTTTGTTATTTATATTTCCCTGAGTTTACGATTAGTTGTGTTTTGGAAATATAATGAAAATCAAAAATAAAATGAAAATCCTTGCACGTCCATTTTTCGAGCGTCCAATTTTCATAGGTGTCCAATTTTCCGCATGCAATTTGTGTGCGTCTAGTTTTCCGCGTCCAGTTTTCGTATATTCACCACATACTTTTCCTTAGGAGCAGTATGCTTTCCCAATTAAGTTACGCCTGCACTGGTTGCTATTTGCCGTCTTAACACGTGCGTCACCTCTGAGGTGGAAACTTTCGATTCTAATAAGGAATGTTACAAAAGTTTAAGAGACGTCAGAGAAGGAAGTATGCAAGGAACTAATCATAATTCATCATGAGAACGGAGAAAGAAAATAAATTCGGACACCCTAAGGAAACTTGTTTCTTTTAATACAGAACATAACGGAACTTGACTAACTTCGTCTTTAATTTACACAACCCTATGAATTTCAGTTGAAAACTGGAAACCTAGAAATTTGGGACGAGTTTCAGTTTAAAATACTTGGTTTTGACTCTTTCCCTGCATCAGTTTCTTAAATTCGTACTTAATGTATTTGCTTCCAGTTTCTGGACTACATGAACAGGTAAAATCTATAAATGAAATATAAGATCTTCTTCTCGTTCATTATTCCTCAAAAGGTAAACTTTTTATTATGTTGCATAGCCGTTAGTTTATTTTGTGAAACGAACTCACCAACCGTCAGTTTGACCCTTCATCCATTTTATTTACGCTTTCCAACCGTAGTTTGAAGAAGTGTATATGCTCCAGCTTTGTCCGTCTGTCTGTCTGCCTGTCCGTCGGCATGATAGCTCGCGTGAAAACGGTTCGATTTCGATGAAATTTTAGTATGTGGTAGGGAACCACCTGGAAACGAACCCTATTGAAAATGGGCGAAATGGGGTCAAAGGTGAGGACATAGGAGTAGGATCCATTCCATCGCCCTTATGCGTATAACTTAAGTAAAAATGCTTTGATTGAGAAAAAACTTTATCATGTTTTACGGAGGTATGCTTAAGCGGTTCTGTTGAATATCATCGACATGGGGTCAAACGTCAGGGCATAGGAGCGAGATTTATTCTACAGCCAATATCCTCATAACTTCAGTAATGATTTCTGATATGTTGGAAAGGGTATCAAAATCAACGCATTGCATGGTTTTACTAGCTTGTTTCTTCCTTAATCACCCGTATCAGTTGAATATCTAACGCAAAACGCAGCGCATAACGTACTTACGTAATTGCATTAATCGGGAGAATTGTGTAACCAGGAAAGAAGTATTTCGTAGCATTTCGCCGTTTTAGTTTCCCTTTCACATAAATTCTTCAACTTTAAATACATCTTTTCCTTCCCTTCATGCCAATGCATAAATAAAATCGCCCCTCAGCAAATTTTTCATGTCAAATTCCAAAACTCAAAAATTTCGAAATTGTTTTAACGAATGGGTAAATAGCCTTATTTTCTTAAACTGTATTTTACTGAAACTATTATTTAGAAAAACATAATAGCTACAATATTTACGCAATAAAAACAATTCACATTGTGCACATTCAAAGATTGATTGCATTTTGTCATTCACCAGGCTGTTCCGAAATTTTGATAGTCAGTGCTATTACACAAGATCTCAATTGCTCATCGTAATTTACAGTGAAAGAAAAAATGTAGGTTCTTTCCGAAAGCAGAGGTTAGGTAAGGGAATCTTCCGACTTCCTGATACGGGGTCGAGTCCCGGGATGAGCATAGGCAGTGCGCCACTCTCCTTGAATCAGGGAAATACCATCGGCCCCAAATCGGGGGCGGGTGGCTCCCCTTAGCCCTAGACATCCACGAGTGTCACTTACCCCATTCCCTTCAAAAGCTATCTACAGAAACACTAAAATTCTCTGGTGTTACCATACTACAAAATTTACTCATATTGACTTCTTACGTTAAAGTCCATAGGACCCTTGTGATGAGTCCAAAGGCCAACTTTCCAGAGACATCGGTATCCGATACCGAAATGCACATTTGGAAGATCAGCTTAGTAAGTGCATTTGGTTTAGTGCACAGAATTGCAATTTTAAGCATAGTGTTAACGTCTGACCAAACAACGTATTGCAGATTTTATGGATATTAACATTTTTATCATAGTCTGCTTCCGATAACACTCCTGTCAATTATTTTTCAACTATTAAATATAATTAATGTTACATGCTCCGAGTGGCGTTACAGCAAAAGTAATATTCACATTCTGTGTGTTCAAAAATCTGTTCGCTATATGTGTTCGCTCTTCATTCTTGAAACCAGTTTGCTCCCTATTTCAATATCGGTTTTCTCTAACATATTGGTCTATTTTAGGTGTGCAGTTTATTTGTGCCGCCCATCTATGCACGGTAGAAGAAATGTCAAAAAATTCCCCGGTGAGCAACAGGCTGAATTCCCACTTACCAAAGAAGAACTGGACAAATATTGCAAGTAAGTCTCGCTCTAGATCCCTAAAACTCCCGAGAAATTTTCTTATTTTGAAGTAAAATGCGAAATAATAAAGGTCGAATATCTTGTAATTTCTATGCAAACTGAAATTTTGTAGAAGCGAAGCAATTCTAGTAGCATGATGATGCGCAGTGAATACATGTACACTCTCGGACAGTAAAATTTGCCCGCTTTGAAGAAAACATGTTACAACCGCAAAACATTGCAATGAAAGCGAAAAAGCAAAATGAAAGCGAAAAGCACCGGTCGATGCAAGCAAGAGTACAGAGGGACAAGAATGCCGGGTAAGTACCATAGACGTCTATTTAAGCAACTTACACACTTTAAAAAAGGCCTGATCATCAGACTGAAACCCGCAGGGTGGTCGGCGCGACGTATGCCACGCCACGTGGATCGTTATGACCATACTGTCCGACTGTGTTGGGAGCAGTGGATACGTGACGTCACTGTCATACGGCGGACCCGAGGGAACACCGATAAAGAAGATGGACGGATCGTGCACCAGGAACGAACGGATCCCACGGGGACCCGGTCCATTATACAGGCAGATGTATCGGTTCCTGTGTGCCCACGAATCATTTCCCTACGCCTCCCGGAAGCTAATCTGCGATCCCAGCGCCCCTTACGTGTGTTTCCATTCGCACCGCAACATCGCTGGCTCCGTGTGTAGTGGTGCCACACCAAAGCGACGTGGAACGCCAAAGGCTGGCAACGTGAGGTGTTTAGCAATGAGTGTAATTGTCCTGCTGGTTTTGGAGACAGATGATTATCGCGTCCGGGTGTGGAGTTCAGCGAATCAACGGCACAATCCCGACCTCGCTATTGAGCGCCACAGCTCCCACACTGGCAAAAAGCACAGCTGCATCCATTTCTGGCCGGTATTCCTGGTGTGCTTTACAAACGCATTATGGTCTTGGGAGCCATAGCCTACGATAGCCGATCAGCTCTTGTAATGTTATGTGGATCATTGAAGTGCCAGTGGTATATTGATGAGATCCTGCTGCCCCGTGTTTTCCCATTCCTGGCAGGGATTCCAGGTGCGCTATACCATCAGGATAATGCCCTCCATTCCACGGCTCGGGTTACCCATGACTGCCTACGTCATGTCCAGACACTTTCATGACCTGCCCGCTCCCGGACATGCCCCTATCGAGCATGTGTGAGACCAGTTGAAACGCCAGTTGCCGCCGTGTCTCAGTGTCCGGGATTTGAAGCAAACCGTCCAACAAGCGTGGGCGAGTCTGCCGTAGGACAACATCAGGCGTCTGTTCGCCTCCACGCCGGACCGTGTTGCAGCATGTATCGCCGCACGAAGCAGGGCGACGCGCTACTGAAGATGGCCGGACTGCGTGCCACAGATCCCTCTGTAATTGTCCTGTGGCTTTGTTTTTGCCATGGTGTGTATCATTCATCTGTATCACAAAATCTTAGTACGTCCATAAAATTTTAGTTCAATCCGATGCTTCCTTCTTGGTGCTGAAATTTCATTGTCCGTGAGTGTATATATGACACTTGATGACAGTGCATATGTTTCCAAATACCTACAGCTTAAAAACAAGCAAAAATTCCCAAATTCAGAAAACTCATGAATGTGATGGCGTCCGTCAATTGTCGAATATTCGCAGGAGGAGGATTTCTGTTTCGAATGGTTCTCTCAATTTCAACCCACAGATCTTCAGTTGGAGATTAAGATCTGGAGTCTGGTGCAGCTATTTAACACTCTCAAATCATTTTCGTGCTCACAGAACCACTATCCGATTATTCGAGCCTTGTGACATGGCACATTATTCTGCTGGAAGATACCCTCTCCAATAGAAAGCACCATCGACATGTGTGAATGTTCCTGGCCTCCAGTGCTGATAAGACACTTGGTCGTATCCAAATGCTGTTCACGAGGTATTAAGAAACCCAATTCGCTGCATGAAAACTGACTGCAGACCATTACACTGCTTCCATCAGCTTGTAGAGTTAACTCTAGGCAAATGTTATCCATCGATTCGTGCTATTGAGAAGATATTCTAGCCCGTATATTGGCGTGTATTAATTCAAAATGTGATTCATCAGACTAAGGAGCTTTTCCCCAGTCCTCAGCAGTGCCGTCTTAACGCTTCTGAACGCCCTGGGC
This sequence comes from Macrothele yani, assembly GCA_039090855.1. Lineage (NCBI taxonomy): Eukaryota > Metazoa > Arthropoda > Arachnida > Araneae > Macrothelidae > Macrothele > Macrothele yani. The sequence goes on from JAYWMT010000167.1 coordinate 160,362, forward strand.
CGTCACAATTTTCGAAACCCCTGATCTTATTTATATATATATATATATCATCATCATCATCACTGTCAACCATTATCAATCCACTGCTGGACGAAGGTCTCCCCAAGTTTCCTCCACAACAGTCTGTCTTGTGCCAGTCTCCTCCATGTCACCCCTGCATACTTTCGAATTTCATCCACCCATCTCCCATGTGGTCTTCTTCTGGGTCTTTTCCTGTCCCTTGGAATCCAATCTAAAATTTCGGCTGTCCATCGATGATCTGTCCTTCTGGCAGTATGTCCAGCCCATTGCCATTTCAGGGATTTAACTCTGATCATGATGTCTTCCACTCTTGTCATTTTTCGGATCCACGAGTTCCTCTTCTTATCTCTCCTGGTTACACCAAGTATGCACCTCTCCATGCTTCTTTGAGTTGTCTGCAGTCTTTGTATATCTCTTTTAGTTAAGGTCCACGTCTCTGCACCATACGTAAGCACTGGAAGGATGCATTGATCAAACACTTTTCTTTTAAGACATAATGGCATATTGCTCTTGAAAATTATGCTGTTTCTTCCAAAAGCTCTCCAGGCAAGTTTTGTACGCCGATTAATTTCTTCATCAATGTGACCCTCACTTGATATCTGCTGTCCAAGATAAACGTACGTGTCTGTTATCTTCAGCTTTTCTCCATCAATCAATAAATCTTCATTTCTTGTAAAAGCATTGAACATCACTTTTGTCTTCTGAAAGTTCATTTTTAATCCCACTTCTTTACTCTTGTCAGCAAGTTCCTGGATCATACTCTGCAGCTCTGATGGGGTAGTTGCAAAAATGACTACGTCATCAGCAAAACGAAGGTGGGTTAGATAATCTCCATTAATCTTGATCCCTTTGTTTTCCCAGCTCAGCGACTGAAAAACACCCTCCAATGTGGCATTAAAGAGCTTCGGAGATATGGTGTCACCTTGTCTCACTCCCTTTCCAATTTTTATGTGTGTTGTATTTTCAAACAGCCGAATCTTTGCACTTGCATTTTCATAGATGTTATTAATAATATTAATGTATGCATCTTCAATACCGCAGGTTTTCAGAGCCATTGTAACTGCTGATGGTTTCACCGAATCAAAGGCTTTTTCATAATCGATAAAGCCATGCACAATGGAAGTTCATATTCCCTCGCTCTTTCAATTAGTTCTCTCAGTACGTGGATATGATCTATTGTGCTGTAGCCACTCCTGAATCCAGCTTGTTCTCTCGGTTGAGCCATGTCCAGTGTTACCTTCAAGCGGTGTGAAAGAACTTTAGTGAAGATTTTATAAACTACTGATAGGAGGCTGATAGGTCTGTAGTTTCCGAGATCCTCAATGTCACCTTTCTTATGTAGCAGGATCATTTTAGCGGTGTTCCAATCCTCAGGAATCTTTCCTTCATTAAGGCATCGAGTGAAAATTTGGGCGAGTACTGTTTCAATTTCTCCACTTGCTTCTTGTATGATGTCTACAGTAATTCCATCTTCTCCTGGAGCTTTTCCCCGCTTCATGTTCTTGATTGCATGTGCAACTTCTGCTGGAAGGACTGGAGGAACTCTGGTACTGGTATCTTTCATGATGTCTGGAGTGCATGTATCATCCCTTTCATATAATTTGGAGTAGAAATCTTTCACTCTTGTCAAAATTTCGCCTCTATTTCTTGTTACAGAACCATCTTCTTTTCTCAGTGCCATAATCTGTTTTCTTCCCTTACTGAGATGTCCCTTTGCTATCTTTAGGCTTTGGTTGTTTTCAATTGCTTTCCTCACTAGTTCACAGTTGAATTTTCTTACGTCTTCAGTGATACTTTTTCGTACTGTCTTGCATAGCTCTATATATTCCACTTTGGAAGTCACATCTTCTTTAGTTGTCCTCATCTCTCTTCTTTTTTGCATCAACATTTTCGTTTTTCCTGATAATTTGTTTACATGCAACTTGTTCTTAGACCCAGCTAATTTTGTTGCTGTTTCCATAAGAGCTTTGGTTACTTTTCTGTTAACTTCAGAAATATCCACTTCTTCCGATGTTAGGCTTTCTAAAGCAGAGAATCTGTTCTTCAGTTCCAATTTGAAGGTATTATGGTGTTTTTTAAGGTTGGTTATGTCAATACATTTTGTTTGTCTTATGAGCTTGCCACGTTCAAGTTTGGTGTTGAGGTGCATCTTACATCTCACCAATCTATGGTCACTACCTGTGTTGAACTTGTTTAGCACACTGCAGTCTTCTATGACGAATTTTTTGTTACACATAATAAAATCAATTTCACTTGTCGTCCCATTTGGATGTCTCCATGTCCATTTCCTGTGTGGCTTTTTCTTGAAGAAGGAGTTCAAGATGAAAAACCCTTCTGCCTCTGCAAACTCAACGAGAGTATTTCCACGCTGGTTTCTGTTGCCGTGACCGAATTTACCTACTGAAGTTTCATTCTGCTGCCGTTGCCCTATTTTTGCATTGAAATCTCCCATAATTATTTTCAAGTGCTGCTTACCTTTATTATTTAGATGACAAATTTCCTCATAACATTCTTCAATTTCTTCTTCAGGATGACTTGTGGTGGGTGCATAAGTTTGAATAATCTGAGCCTGGTATCTTTTCGAGAGTTGGATAACCAGTCGTGCAGCTCTGTCAGAGGAACTTTCAACTTCTACAACTTTATCCTTCAGTTTCTTGTTTATTATAAATCCAACACCACTAGTTCTGCCAGTATCTGTCCCACGATAGTAAAAGAGATGTCCACTTCTCAGTTCGATGAGATCTTCTCCTTTTCTCCTTACCTCACTTAGCCCCACGATGTCCCACTTGATCCTTTGTAGTTCCTCTTCCAATTCAAGAAGCCTTGAATCAGAAGATAGGGAGCGTCCGTTGTACGTAGCCAAGGTCAGCATCAGATGCCAGCCTAGTCCGGTCCTCCGGGGATTCTTAGCACCCTCTGCCTTCATGTCGCACAGGCCGCTGCCTTGGCCAGGTACATTCCAGCTGCCGGAGACTGAGGGCCAAGATTTAAGTTGTGGAATCATTTTGGAGGGTTTTGGCCATAACTCACCACGCTGGCCAAGCGGGTTGGTGAGTGTGGGATAGAATTTCCTCTAATCCCGATGGTATAGTTATACCGCTATTGGCGGTCGCCAGAGCCCCTTTAGTGGGAACAGGATGTACCAAGAGAAGGCGGGGTTGACATTTGTCAAGGAGAGGCTGTGATGTTACGCATCACCTGACCTTACATCCCATATATATATATATATATATATATATATATATATATATATATAAACAGGTGATGCGTAACATCACAGCCTCTCCTTGACAAATGTCAACCCCGCCTTCTGGTGGTGCATCCTGTTCCCACTAAAGGGGCTCTGATGACCGCCAATACCGGTATAACTATACCATCGGGATTAGAGGAAATGCTATCCCACACTCACCAACCCGCTTGGCCAGCGTGGTGAGTTATGGCCAAACCCCTCCAAAATGACTCCACAACTTAAATCTTTGCCCTCAGTCTCCGGCAGCTGGAATGTACCTGGCCAAGGCAGCGGCCAGTGCGACATGAAGGCAGAGGGTGCTAAGAATCCCCGGAGGGCCGGACTAGGCTGCCATCTGATGCTGACCTTGGCAACGTATAACGGACGCTCCCTATCTTCTGATTCAAGGCTTCTTGAATTGGAAGAGGAACTACAAAGGATCAAGTGGGACATCGTCGGGCTAAGTGAGGTAAGGAGAAAAGGAGAAGATCTCATTGAACTGAAAAGTGGACATCTCTTCTACTATCGTGGGACAGATACTGGCAGAACTAGTGGTGTTGGATTTATAATAAACAAGAAACTGAAGGATAAAGTTGTAGAAGTTGAAAGTTCCTCTGACAGAGCTGCACGACTCGTTATCCAACTCTCGAGAAGATACCAGGCTCAGATTATTCAAACTTATGCACATACCACAAGTCATGCTGAAGAAGAAATTGAAGAATTTTATGAGGAAATTCGTGATCTAAATAATAAAGGTAAGCAGCACTTGAAAATAATTATGGGAGATTTCAATGCAAAAATAGGGCAACGGCAACAGAATGAAACTTCAGTAGGTAAATTCGGTCACGGCAACAGAAACCAGCGTGGAAATACTCTCGTAGAGTTTGCAGAGGCAGAAGGGATTTTCATCTTGAACTCCTTCTTCAAGAAAAAGCCACACAGGAAATGGACATGGAGACATCCAAATGGGACGTCAAGTGAAATTGATTTTATTATGTGTAACAAAAAATTCGTCATAGAAGACTGCAGTGTGCTAAACAAGTTCAACACAGGCAGTGACCACAGATTGGTGAGATGTAAGATGCACCTCAACACTAAACTCGAACGTAGCAAGCTCATAAGACAAACAAAATGTATTGACATAACCAACCTTAAAAAACACCATAATACCTTCAAATTGGAACTGAAAAACAGATTCTCTGCTTTAGAAGGCCTAACATCGGAAGAAGTGGATATTTCTGAAGTTAACAGAAAAGTAACCAAAGCTCTTATGGAAACAGCAACAAAATTAGCTGGGTCTAAGAACAAATTGCATGTGAACAAATTATCAGGAAACACCAAAATGTTGATGCAAAAAAGAAGAGAGATGAGGACAACTAAAGAAGATGTGACTTCCAAAGTGGAATATATAGAGCTATGCAAGACAGTACGAAAAAGTATCACTGAAGACGTAAGGAAATTCAACTGTGAACTAGTAAGGAAAGCAATTGAAAACAACCAAAGCCTAAAGATAGCAAAGGGACATCTCAGTAAGGGAAAAACAGATTATGGCACTGAGAAAAGAAGATGGTTCTGTAACAAGAAATAGAGGCGAAATTTTGACAAGAGTGAAAGATTTCTACTCCAAATCATATGAAAGGGATGATACATGTACTCCAGGTATCATGAAAGGTACCTGAGTTCTTCCAGTCCTTCCAGCAGAAGTTGCACATGCAATCAAGAACATGAAGCGGGGAAAAGCTCCAGGAGAAGATGGAATTACTGTAGACATCATACAAGAAGCAAGTGGAGAAATCGAAACAGTACTCGCCCAAATTTTCACTCGATGCCTTAATGAAGGGAAAATTCCTGAGGATTGGAACAACGCTACAATGATCTTGCTACATAAAAAAGGTGACATTGAGGATCTCAGGAACTACAGACCTATCAGCCTCCTATCAGTGGTTTATAAAATCTTCACTAAAGTTCTTTCACACCGCTTGAAGGTAACACTGGACATGGCTCAACCGAGAGAACAAGCTGGATTCAGGAGTGGCTACAGCACAATAGATCATATCCACGTACTGAGAGAACTAATTGAAAGAGCGAGGGAATATGAACTTCCATTGTGCATGGCTTTTATCGATTATGAAAAAGCCTTTGATTCGGTGAAAACCATCAGCAGTTGCAAAAATGAACTTTCAGAAGACAAAAGTGATGTTCAATGCTTTTACAAGAAATGAAGATTTATCGGTTGATGGAGAAAAGCTGGAGATAACAGACACGTACGTTTATCTTGGACAACAGATATCAAGTGAGGGTCACATTGGTGAAGAAATTAATCGGCGTACAAAACTTGCCTGGAGAGCGTTTGGAAGAAACAGCATAATTTTCAAGAGCAATATGCCATTATGTCTTAAAAGAAAAGTGTTTGATCAATGCATTCTTCCAGTGCTTACGTATGGTGCAGAGACGTGGACCTTAGCTAAAAGAGACATACAAAATGCTGCAGACAACTCAAAGGAGCATGGAGAAGTGCATGCTTGGTGTAACCAGGAGAGATAAGAAGAGGAACACGTGGATCCGAAAAATGACAAGAGTGGAAGACATCATGATCAGAGTTAAATCCCTGAAATGGCAATGGGCTGGACATACTGCCAGAAGAACAGACCATCGATGGACAGCCGAAATTTTAGATTGGATTCCAAGGGACAGGAAAAGACCCAGAAGAAGACCACATGAAATTCGAAAGTATGCGGGAGTGACATGGAGGAGACTGGCACAAGACAGACCGTTGTGGAGGAAACTTGGGGAGACCTTCGTCCAGCAGTGGATTGATAATGGTTGACAATGATGATGATGATGATATAAACATTTATATACAACATATTGTATTATGTACATACAACATATTAGAATTCTTACGTATATTCACCGCCATCACCATGTTGTTCCAGGGAAGAAACAGTCGATGTCCAGTAACGTTTTAAATACCACCTGAATGAACAATGATAAATGACAACATTGTAGAACTCCAAATTGAGAACTACGGCGTCGTCATAAGGTCTCCTACGTCTTTATATACTATCCTAAAGAGAAATAATGAAAAACCACCTATCTGTTGCGAAGCAGGTGTTTATGCGTTCCCCCTACAGTATGCGGACGGCTCTAAACGATACTACATTGAAATGACCAAGCTTACGTTTGGAATCAGAGTCAATGAACATAAAAGGGACACAAAATACGGTAAAGTAGCAACGGCACTATCCAGAGAAATCAAATTCAAGTCCCCTACTCCTATGTGGGATGTTATAAAGAAATTAGCTACCTACTCTACCCCTAAATGTACAACCATTTACCTATTTAGCCACTGTTTTTGGATTGTTTTCAGTCCCAGTATAAAAGAAGAATTGACGTCGTTAAAATAGTCTGTGGTTAACAAAAGGATATGTAATGTGCCCGAAAGAGATAAAACCTACGACAGGGGTAGCCAACCTTTGTGAAAATAAGACCCCGAATTGGATGTAATCTCCTAAAAATCTCTTTCGCGTGATCATGGTCATTTTGAGCAGCAGATTAGCATTTATTAATTATCCCAGTTCACTCACAAACAACAAAAGAAAATTATAAGAAGGGCAGAAGCCAATGGCAACATTTTACTTTACTTATTATTGGAGATTGATTTCCAAACGTGTCATACGACGTCACATATTCTCACAGCCGCCCAGCTGACACCAAGACATCGTGAGACATCTCGTGTGAGCACTTGTCACTGCTATCGTCTGAACTCCACAGGAGCAGGAGTAAAACAAGAGGTCCCACTTCCGCATGGTCTAAAGAGCGAAGTAATCGGCCATGTTACCGCGGTCGTCAAAACCTCCGCTGTTTGCTTGTCCACTAACAGAAGCGTAACTAGGGATGGGCAGGCTGGGCGGCTGACCCGGGGAGCCCACAATCTATTTCTTGCAATCTGATTAAAACTGGAATTGAACTTCTGGACATTTTTGGTGCAGTTTTTCAACGAAATATTTTGTCACTTGTCCATTTACACTATATTGACAAAAGTCACCGGACACCTAGAAGAGAAACACAACATAGCATTTATTGACATACATTAGTACGGTGTCGGTGTCTAGAATATCGAGGTAGACGTGCTGCTTAAACGGTTTGTCCACGATAACCAATGGGCCGGGACCATACCGCGAAAAACTCAACCAGACAAGTACACTGCCAGCTCCAAACTTAACCGTTGGAACAGTACACTGTGGTAAATAGCGTTTCCCCGGCTGCCGCCATAGCCACACACGGCCATCACACTGATGGATCATGTATCAGGATTCATCAGTCCATAGAACCCGTTTCGATAGATCTACTGTCAACATCAAATGTCCTTTACACCATGCTAAACGACGAGTAGCATTCCGAGTGAAAATAAAAGGCTTATGAGCAACAGCACGGCCACGGTAACACATGGGACGAAGTTCTCTGCGAATGGTACGTGTACATACCGAGGTTCCCGCGTTTTTGCTCACCTGTACACTGAGGGCTTGTGCAGTACTCTATTGATTGGCAGTAACGACGCTCCTGAGGCTACGACGTCCTCTATCACTGATTTTCTTTGGTCTGCCGGTACGTTTTGCTACTTCAGGCACATCATGTGTCTTCCACTTATTCAGTACATCCAAAACAGTTGACTTGGGTATGTTTAAACGCCTCTCGTTTTCTCTTATGAACAACCCACTAATATAACACCCAACAATCTTTCCTTTCTCAAAATCAGTTCTCTCCCGCCGCGACATTTTCACTCAACGTGACAGTGCGATATGATCGCGGTCAGCAGCGGGCTTGTTTTTATACCTTTCGCAGCTGTACCGTGCATCTTAACAACGCAGCGGATCCGTTGATTTGCTTTTGAAGTGGTGTCCGGTGACTTTTGTCAGTATAGTGTATGTCGTCAGTTTATGAGAAGTGGCTGCATAAAATCCGTTCTTATTCCTCAAATTGTTTAGGAGTGGTGTTTTGATCACATTCAGAAATGTAGTCGCGATGATCCGTCCAACTAAAGAATTACCACTGCCTACGTGACAACAATCAGAACAATCAGAACAGCGGTTTTCCTTCGGTTGTGGGAACCATACGTACGTTGCGAAATAAGCATGTCGTTCACATTGTTGGAGATTCTCTGGTGGTCATTTCATAGATACTGTGGCTGCCAACGACCACGGTCAACTGCATTTGATCCGTTTAACGGGGTACCGTAGGGGTCCGCGCTCCAAAGCAGTTGGCAAATGATATACAAAAAGACACGGTTTGATATGGCGTTAATTTTGTTTTGTCGAGCAGAATATATATATATATATATATATATATATATATATACTCATCGTCAAAAAAATAGTTGCATCGAAAAGGATGCAACCGACAGGAAAGAAACTTGGTGGGTAGTTTTGACATCGTGAGATGTGCAAATGATTCATGTATCACGCTTGTCCGCGCATGTGATGCAAGCAACGAGGGGTCGAAGCGCTGTGCCTAACCGCCTATTTAAGGTCGTCCGTTGCGCGTGCTTGCCATTCTGGCTCGTGCTGTTGCGTTGGTTGCATCCTTTGAAAAATGAAGCATGCTTCGGAGAAACGCTCTGAAGCAACTCGTGCAGTTGGAGGAATTCGACAGGGGCCGCATCGTTGGGCTTCGGAAAGCAAGATGGCCTTATAGCCGTATTTAACGCCATACAGGTCGTGCAGATATCCCCATGGCGCTGTGTTGGCGGTAGTGGATAGAACAAAACACGCAGCTTTACCCTAGACATCGTTCCACTATCCTTTTTACAAAATGTTTACTTATTTGTAAATACAGTAATTTATACTGCAATGATGACTCACCTTGTACTATCGCCTTCCCTTGGAAACAGTTAATGGACCGGAAAGAAACCCGGAGTCTCCAGATTTTGAGTTTGACCAATTATTTCCGTCATGCGTTAAAACCTCATTGGACATACGTCACTTGTGACACGACTACCATGGTATATGTAACTAACACCTTGTCCTTGTGTTTGGCATTCTGTTACATCTGAGGATGGGTTTATTGTAAACTCGAAAGATCTCATGTGTATATATTTTAACTTGTATATATGTTTTTAATATTAAATTTTTAAATCGTGCATAAGACGGCATTGTTTTTTAACTTAGATCATTTTTAGCACGAAAATATCTTATCTGACAGTACTAGTGAAAAGAACTATAATGTTGTTCTGAAACGTAGCAATTTTGTACATTGAAGAAATCCATATTTTCTTGAAAACAATGCTCTATAAGGCAGTGTGAAGTTAAATGTGACATATCTACAAACCAAATGAATAAAATGAAAAAAAAAAAGTAATTAATTGACTTTTCGGGTTATGTACCGCAGAATATTTCATATTCATGTGCGCCAAACACTGATTACTCTTATTTACGTCACATTTATCCAGTGCTTAACTTTTAACTTGAATCGCTATCTTTTGTAATTCTGTTTCGTGCGATGTTTTTAACAAAAAATCCACTTAGTGACCTCATTTCTTGATGTAAATGTATCCGCAAATGTTTTGGTTTTATCTAAATAAAGAAAGTGTTGCGTTTTTTAATGCATCTCTTTGATTTTCAGAGCAACACAGCATGTCATTACTAGCTTGATCGAGTATGTCAGAAAATGCCCTGACGGTTCAGAGGTAAAACCCTTTCTATCATATTTTGAGACTTCACAGAAGGTTCACCAGGAACTCTGCACGGATGGGACAGACTTACACACAAGTAAATATTTTTTGTTTTTATTTATTTTAGAGTAATTAATGAATTATTCTGTAACTCAACCGTTTATTAGGATTGAAGATTTTTTATTTGTTTTAAATTGGAGGTCTAACGACCACCGTGAGCAACTCAATGGGCTATAAGCAGTCGCCCGTCCCTAATTTAGGGTCACTGGTTCCTGGGAAGGGAGAGAGCCAGTGACGTAAGACAAACACAACATCCATGCCTCACCGGGATTTGAACCCGCACCCCGTTCGGACGAATGATCAGAGGCCATCGCTTAGACCACTGCGCCACCGGGGCGGCATTGAAGATTTGTGTAACCAGAGTCGAACGATTAAAATTTAGAGCTCCTAAAAGATTTAACAAGCGTAATAGGGTAGGACATACACACCACCCATATCTTATAAATAACTCCCGGATGTTAAGTAAAATGCTTATTTGGCATATTTTTGCATATTTAGCTATTTTGAGTAACAAATGCATATTTTTACATTTAGTGCATATTTTTTCTTATATCCTGAAAATTTTCTAGAAAAGCAATTTCGAAAAACGAAATTAGCCATTTTTAGATTTAACAGGTTCTTTGTAGAATGGCGAACCCACTTGTTCAAATATTCCACCACATCACAGAATTCTGTTTTTCAAATGAATCCACTTCACATCAAAAGAGAAATGTTTAGTCTTTCTTCTCACTAAACGACTGCGCCAGCAATGTGAATGTTGCTTTATGTAGGATGACAACGTTTACTGAAACTTTAGATTTCTACTAGTAAGGGTCCCGTTTGTAAGGGTTAACACGGAACTTTTTCTGAGCATCAAAATCTATGAGCCAGACAAACTGTTTATCAATCGTGTCGCCCAACGCTTAGCAGGAGAGAATGCAAGCACTGCATGGCTAGGGTTCTAGAGATATGGTATAAAGTTGGGTCCGGTGCGAAGTTAACCTGCTGTTGAAATGAGATCACGGAAATGTCATGGTTCACGTTCGTTTATACGCTGTAACCGAGCCAGAACCTTCCTTTTCCGAGTGCAAAGGGACAGGTTAAGCAGATGACTGAAGCACTCCGTAAAAGTCATGTGACTCTCTTTGCTTTCTTTTGGCATTTCATAAACAAGAAATTGGAACTGGCGTCTGTATTACGTATACAAATACGTTTTAAAGCGTTTTAAGACAACGCAACATTAAATTTGAGTGAAAACAACAATACTTTTACGAATCGAAAGACGCGCCGTCATTATCAATCACCTCCCGCCATCGGTAGGGTCTCTGACGGATTCCAGCCATGAAGAATACTTCATCGTGTGACGCGATGAAGTCGTCAACCCATTTTTGCACTTCGTCACATGTCCGAAATCATACAGCAGACAAACCATATTACATCGATCGGAAAAAATGATAGTATGAAGGAGCTATGTCGGGACTGTACGCCGAGTGTTCAAAAACTTCCCAGTCAAGCGTCAATAACGTTTCCTTGACCGATTTCGCGACATGCGGCATTGCGTTGCCATTCAGTAATTTCACGGGACGCAGTCTTTTGCCTGTGAATGGGCGTTTCCGACAGATATCTTGGTTCAATCGCAGCAATTGTTGCTTGTAGCGGTCAACAGTAACAGTATGACCATGTTCCAACAGTTCAAAATAGAGAACATCCTTCATATCCCACCAGATGCACAGCAGAACTTTCTCGGAGTGAATATTGGGTTTCGGTGTCGAAGTCGTTGCTCTACCGCGGTCTACCCAGAGTGTTTTGCGTTTAGGGCTGTCGTACCATATCCCCTTTTCATCACCCATAAAGATTTTCCACAGGAAAGACTTTCTGTGTTGTTTATTCAACAGATACAAACACTTCGTGACACGCTCATACTTGTTGTTCAGGTCATGGGGCACCCATTTTCCTTCCTTCTGAATATTTCCCATTGCGCGTAAACGATTTGAAATGGGTTTGTTGAGTTACCCCAGTTGTTCAGCTATTGGGCTGTCGGAAAAGTCATGACGTATTTGGCACCCGATGGCGGTTGGGTGGTTTTGGAAGTACTAGAGGCATGCGCAGCTCTGTTGTCGCTATGGCATTCGACAGGTGACAGTTCTTGCCGCAGTCTAAAAAGAATAGTGAGTGATTTGGTTGATTTGCGGTTATTTGACATCAATTTGAAGATGGAAGACCAAACTGTGAATTTTCGCCATATTTTACTCTTTTACTTCCGTGAAGAGAAGAACGCGCGTCAAGCTTGTAAAAAGTTGCGTAAAGTGTACGCTGATAATGCTCTATAAGAAAGTCAGTGCCAGCGGTGGTTCAGAAAATTCCGTGCTGGCGATTTTAACCTCAACTATACTCCTCGGTCTGGGAGGTTCACCGAGGTTTGAAGACGGCCAAATCAAGGCATTGATCGAGTCAAACACACGTTACACGACACGAGAGATTGCAGACACATTGCACATCCATCATTCAAGCGTTCACGATCACCTGAAGAAGCTGGGATACGTAAGCAAGCTCGATTTGTGGGTTCCTATGAACTCAAAGAAGCTCAATCGAAAGGCGCGTATAAACATCTGCGATATGCTCATTAAACGTGAAGAAAACGATCCTTTTTTGAAGCGACTGGTAACTGGTGACGAAAAGTGGATTGTGTACAACAATGTGCTGCGCAAACGGTCTTGGTCCCGACGTGCTATTTCGCCTCAAACGACATCAAAAGCAGGCGTTCATCAGTGGAATGTTCTGGTCTCAGTGTGGTGGGATTGTAAAGATGTCGTGTTTTTCGAGCTCCTACCACGGAACCAAACAATCAATTCGAATGTGTACTGTCGGCAATTGGACAGTTTGAACGAATCCATCATCCAGAAACGTCCAGAGCTCGTTCATCGTAAAGGTGTTGTGTTCCATCACGACAACGCTAGACCACACACAAGTGTGATCACCCGCCAAAAATTATTGGAGCTTGAGTGGGATGTGTTGCCACACCCAGCATACTCGCCTGACCTTGCGCCGTCAGACTTCCACTAGTTTCGCTCTCTTCAACAGTTCCTGCGTGGTATAACGTTCAATTCAGATGAGGCTGTAAATCCGCACCTTGTACAGTTTTTCGCCACGAAAGACAGGTTTTTCTATGAAAGAGGCATTCTGTAGCTCACTGAAAGATGGCAAAAGATTATCGAACAAAACAGGCATTATATCATTGATCGATTTTTGTTCTTTCTATCAATAAATGACCTTCGCAAAACATGGCTAAAATACGCCATGACTTTTCCGACAACCCAATAGGTTATAACGAAGTAAATTTCTCCGTCATTTCTGTCCATGCCAGGATTCGAACCCGGATCCCCTCATTCCGGAATAAGTCACTCTACCAATTGAGCTACGCGGACGTTTTATTCTGATTCCTATCTGCCTTTATGTCGCGTGCGTCCTTCTGGCAGGTACGTCACATCTCCTGGTACGTTACATCATCTCCCCCTTATTATTATTTTTTTCTCGAAGTGCTGGAGAAGGGATTCTCTCATTTTTCCTATCTCGTGGTGTGGAAATAACATCACACCATTGCGAGATTTTGAACGGTCGGGTCATCCGGATTGTTCGGGCGCCATTATAACGAAGTAAATTTCTCCGTCATTTCTATCCGCGCCAGGATCCGAACCCGGATCCCCTCATTCCGGAATAAGTCACTCTACCAATTGAGCTACGCGGACGTTTTATTCTGATTCCTATCTGCCTTTATGTCGCGTGCGTCCTTCTGGCAGGTACGTCACATCTCCTGGTACGTTACAAGGTCTTTTTGCATTTCAGACGAATCTTCATTAAGCAATGGTTACAGTTCTTCATATGCAGCCTTCTACGGTTTTCCGCTACGTTTTGGATCTCTAACATCAAAAGCACCTGCTTTAAACTGTTTAAAACAAACCTCACACGTGCTTTTCGATACAATATTCTCCCCCAGAACAGAACAGATCGATGCACATGCTTTTGCAACACTTTTTCCGTGATGAAATTCGTAACGAATGTAGTGTCGAATAAATACAGTAGCGCTTGCCATCTTTCAGATACCGATGTGCAAGTGTGTTCGACTGTGGGACTGTGTCACATTTTATACTCTGGACCAGTTACGGTCACGCGACAACAGCGCGATGGAATGTCGGATATGTAAATTAGCGGTATATGTCACACAAAAAAACGCTTTAAAACTTATTTTTTCATCTAATATAATCGAACATTATATTCTCACTTTTCCATCAAATTGAGATGAAAGAGTTATGTGCCGCATGTATAAGTTAAGGGCGATTTCTGACATTTCCGTTATTGTTGACTGGTAGCAGCAAGATACTATTTCAGATGCCTAAAAGTAAAATGGAGCATCAGTGCGACACTAAATAAGTATGAGACGAATTTTGTCGAGATGCATAATACACGGTGTACCATATAAAAGAGGCCCGAGTATAACGAACGACAACAGTCAGGCAATGTTACTATACATGGTAAAGAATAATTGAAATGAGAGAAAACAGGAGTAATTTAGGAGCAACAATTGTTGAAAGTGCTGAAACAGGTTTACAACAATTGCTGAAACACATCCTTGATATTGTCTTTAGTACGAATTGTCTTGAGTTTTTTCTTTTCCTGTTGCACACTGTGCCGGTTTCACGACATTTCCGCCCTAACTTCCTTACAACTGATTTCACCGCTGCTGTACAATGTGGAAATTGTATGAGTTATTTCTGAAATACTGTTCCACAATAAAAATCCGTTGTTCGGTACTTAAAACCATTTCCGTTGGATTTGTTCTCTCTTCACTTACCCTTATGACTGCGTACCTACACTGCTCTGGCTGTGACTGACCACTCCGGAAAATTCCTTTGCAGCTGTACACGCAGAAACCGGTTACAAGTGGAACAAAGCGGTTTTAACTGGAAACCCGCCTAACAACGTCTGGCCACGGGGCCTCTTTTAAATGGCGCACCCTGTATTTTCAGCGGATGGAACGATATTGTTCTGTAAAATGTGCACAAAGCCTGTTTTCAGTGAAAAGGAAATTTAGCGTTTCCCAACATCTCAAGACGGCCTTTGGACTAGCCAGAAGTCAAAAGCTGATACGCTTAGTTTCGAAATCATTATCTAAGTCCTGACTGGAGTCAGGCTTTTCTCCGGATTTGGAATTCCTAAGTCGATAAAGGCTAATCGACTTAGGAATTCCACTGTGAATGTTTAAAAATTCCTCCTCGAAGCATTTCTTAGAAACGTACATAAAAGGAATAGTTCCAAGCGAATCCACTGTAGAATAGATATTGTTGAATGCATATTTCATCTACAGTATTGTACCGCACATTTTGTTGATTTTTAGTGCATACTTGCTTATTTTAGAGTTTTTTAATGCTTGAACATCCGGGCTTTACTTATGAATACCAAACCCGCTCCTGGCTTTAATGGTTACCCAGGAATCCCTTCTTCCACCCACTCGGCCGTTGCATCGAATTAAAAGCCCGGTATCTCAGTTTTATTCAAAACATTATCTATTTTAACATGCGATCCGAAATTCAGTTCCACGGTGGCTTCATGTTTCAATATTCAAAATTATTTAGAAAAAAATTACGAAACTTAGGTTGATGAACACTTTTTAAACTTTTCTTTCCTGATTCATTTTTCATCTTAGCACCGCAGGAAAATCAGGTAAGGACATAAAAACACGGTCAAATAATGTCAAGCAAAAGAACTTCACAATTATGCAAACTTTATGCCACGAATTGTAGCAGGTTCTCCAGTTCTGTGGTAATAACTGGACATTGGAATCAGTTTTTTCCAGCATTCGCGAATTTAGAGTCTTCAAAAAAGTACAATGGATAATGATCTTCGCATACTTCTACGCGAATGCTTGAAAGTCGAGACATGTAAGACTTGCTTTGCTGCTCCAGGATCGCCATGATCAGAAAAGACTCTCCAAATCAGTTGAAGTTAGCCCTCATCAGTGCGTCGTAGGCAAAAAGCTTATCCCCAGTGATTATTGAACTCATTGGTTTTTTTTATTTTATCCATTGAAATTCTTTTCAGAACTCGCCCAAGATACGAGGTAATTTAGCTGTGCTGAATGCAAGGTTAAAAGATAGTAAGGTTCCCTCGTAGAGGAATAATCGTGACGTCACTGAGTGACATCACCGTCCTAACATGTGAATCGTAGATCAGAACTGTAGCTATGGAGGAAGATGTCTTGTCAACAATTTTTATAACTCAAACACAGAACAAAAGCTTGTGGGAAAGCACATTTACATTAAATTCAGAAGAAATTCAGCCATGTGAATATTTTAGTAACGGAGATTTCAAAAATACCTCCGGCATATTTTTGTTACGTAAAGGGTGGGGAAAACGGTCATACTTTTAAATGTTAATTTAGTTACAAGGGGAATTTTTGCTGTTTTTATATAAATTTAGAAGGGAAAACGCGCAGCAGGATGTAGCCATATCATAAACAATTTAATCGTGAAGAATAGGGTTTTGCATTTCAGCAGTGTAACTAACTCTTTGATCTGTCCTCGTATATAGCAGTTATGGGGGGGGGGGGGGTGCTGAAAATGTTTGGGAGGGTGTTACCAGAAACAAAATTTTTCCGAGGCTGAAACTTTTTGTAGTGAAATATTTGTTTTTTGACCTACGTTGCATAAAAACTGGCGAACACTTTGGAAGTGAGTACGGTTGATATTTTACAGTTAATAACGGTTACAAATGAATCTTTTTGCAAAACTTCACGTTGTTCTTTTTTTATTAACATGTGTTGCTGAAACAGCAAACATTGATATATTTGCAAATCTTGTGCATGCTGATATCATTCAAAAGTATATTTGCAAAATTTGTAGCAGGCTAAAATGAAGAGATACATACATATGTTTTATAGTTGCAATGACTGACTTTAAACACGAAAATTAAAAGAACATTTTAACTGTTATATACATATTTTTTTTAATTGCCCTATAATAAGGGTAGCACATTCCATAGAAACATTTGACTATTATATTCGAAGGCAGATTAAAAAAGTTAGTTACACTGGTGAATAAAAACACATAAAGAGATATACTCATGGGGATGTTTGTTGGTTTAAAGGTACAACATTTATTCATTTTTCGACATAGCCGCCTAAGCACTGTAAACATTTATCAGAATCGCACTGTAACATTTATCGGAACGTGTAATTCACTTTTCTATATCTGTACAGAAAAAGTCGATTCCAAAGCGGGAGGAATATAATTCCTCCCGCTTTGGAAATCGTCTATCTGGAAACAGAAGCGACGAGTGCGAGAGCCAAGACATCTTTCAAGGAAGATCAGAATGAGAAGCGAAGAAGTTTATAAAATAGGTAATAGTCAAGCTTCGGTTAAGCCACACTATGTATGACCGCTCTGGTCGCTCCTCGATCTCGTGGTTTTCTGAAGGGCACTGATGGTATACATAGACTTCGAATTGTAAAAAAAATAGCAAAATTATTGCATTATGGTTGAAAATACTGAATATAAAGCTAAGGATTCCTGTAACTGTGACTGACCACTGTGCTTTATGATACCCAAAAGTCGCTAATACCTAACTATTAAAAAGGAAGCTTTCCCGTTTATATAATGTAGCAAAAACACTTGCTTTAAAGTACCTTGTCAGGTTTTATGAGGAATATTATTGACTGTTAACCGTTTCTGCAGTTGTTAGAAAGCTACATTTGTAGCCCATGCCTTGTCAAATTTGATTGTCATGGCAAATGCCAAATGTAAAACATAGCTATGACCCGGCTTCATCATCATCATCATTGTCAACCATTATCAATCCACTGCTGGACGAAGGTCTCCCCAAGTTTCCTCCACAACGGTCTGTCTTGTGCCAGTCTCCTCCATGTCATCCCTGCATACTTTCGAATTTCATCCACCCATATCCCATGTGGTCTTCTTCTGGGTCTTTTCCTATCCCTTGGAATCCAATCTAAAATTTCGGCTGTCCATCGATGATCTGTCCTTCTGGCAGTATGTCCAGCCCATTGCCATTTCAGGGATTTAACTCTGATCATGATGTCTTCCACTCTTGTCATTTTCGGATCCACGAGCTCCTCTTCTTATCTCTCCTGGTTACACCAAGTATGCACCTCTCCATGCTGCTTTGAGTTGTCTGCAGCCTTTGTATGTCTCTTTTAGTTAAGGTCCACGTCTCTGCACCATACGTAAGCACTGGAAGGATGCATTGATCAAACACTTTTCTTTTAAGACATAAGGGCATATTGCTCTTGAAAATTATGCTGTTTCTTCCAAAAGCTCTCCAGGCAAGTTTTGTACGCCGATTAATTTCTTCATCAATGTGACCCTCACTTGATATCTGCTGTCCAAGATAAACGTACGTGTCTGTTATCTCCAGCTTTTCTCCATCAATCGATAAATCTTCATTTCTTGTAAAAGCATTGAACATCACTTTTGTCTTCTGAAAGTTCATTTTTAATCCCACTTCTTTACTCTTGTCAGCAAGTTCCTGGATCATACTCTGCAGCTCTGATGAGCTAGTTGCAAAAATGACTACGTCATCAGCAAAACGAAGGTGGGTTAGATAATCTCCATTAATCTTTATCCCCTTGTTTTCCCAGCTTAGTGACTGAAAAACACCCTCCAATGTGGCATTAAAGAGCTTCGGAGATATGCTGTCACTTTGTCTCACTCCCTTTCCAATTTTTATGTGTGTTGTATTTTCAAACAGCCTAATCTTTGCACTTGCATTTTCATAGATGTTATTAATAATATTAATGTATGCATCTTCAATACCGCAGGTTTTCAGAGCCATTGTAACTGCTGATGGTTTCACCGAATCAAAGGCTTTTTCATAATCGATAAAAGCCATGCACAATGGAAGTTCATATTCCCTCGCTCTTTCAATTAGTTCTCTCAGCACCTGGATATGATCTATTGTGCTGTATCCACTACTGAATCCAGCTTGTTCTCTCGGTTGAGCCATGTCTAGTGTAACCTTCAAGCGGTGTGAAAGAACTTTAGTGAAGATTTTATAAACTACTGATAGGAGGCTGATAGGTCTGTAGTTTCCGAGATCCTCAATGTCACCTTTCTTATGTAGCAGGATCATTGTAGCGGTGTTCCAATCCTCAGGAATCTTTCCTTCATTAAGGCATCGAGTGAAAATTTGGGCGAGTACTGTTTCGATTTCTCCACTTGCTTCTTGTATGATGTCTACAGTAATTCCATCTTCTCCTGGAGCTTTTCCCCGCTTCATGTTCTTGATTGCATGTGCAACTTCTGCTGGAAGGACTGGAGGAACTCTGGTACTGGTATCTTTCATGATGTCTGGAGTGCATGTATCATCCCTTTCATATAATTTGGAGTAGAAATCTTTCACTCTTGTCAAAATTTCGCCTCTATTTCTTGTTACAGAACCATCTTCTTTTCTCAGTGCCATAATCTGTTTTCTTCCCTTACTGAGATGTCCCTTTGCTATCTTTAGGCTTTGGTTGTTTTCAATTGCTTTCCTCACTAGTTCACAGTTGAATTTTCTTACGTCTTCAGTGATACTTTTTCGTACTGTCTTGCATAGCTCTATATATTCCACTTTGGAAGTCACTTCTTCTTTAGTTGTCCTCATCTCTCTTCTTTTTTGCATCAACATTTTCGTTTTTCCTGATAATTTATTTACATGCAACTTGTTCTTAGACCCAGCTAATTTTGTTGCTGTTTCCATAAGAGCTTTGGTTACTTTTCTGTTAACTTCAGAGATGTCCACTTCTTCCGATGTTAGGCCTTCTAAAGCAGAGAACCTGTTCTTCAGTTCCAACTTGAAGCTATTATGGTGTTTTTTAAGGTTGGTTATGTCAATACATTTTGTTTGTCTTATGAGCTTGCCACGTTCAAGTTTAGTATTGAGGTGCATCTTACATCTTACCAATCTATGGTCACTACCTGTGTTGAACTTGTTTAGCACACTGCAGTCTTCTATGACGAATTTTTTGTTACACATAATAAAATCAATTTCACTTGTCGTCCCATTTGGATGTCTCCATGTCCATTTCCTGTGTGGCTTTTTCTTGAAGAAGGAGTTCAAGATGAAAAACCCTTCTGCCTCTGCAAACTCAACGAGAGTATTTCCACGCTGGTTTCTGTTGCCGTGACCGAATTTACCTACTGAAGTTTCATTCTGTTGCCGTTGCCCTATTTTTGCATTGAAATCTCCCATAATTATTTTCAAGTGCTGCTTACCTTTATTATTTAGATGACAAATTTCCTCATAAAATTCTTCAATTTCTTCTTCAGGATGACTTGTGGTGGGTGCATAACTTTGAATAATCTGAGCCTGGTATCTTTTCGGCTTATTGTACAATAAATGTCATTTTTCCATGACTAATGAGGTTAGCTTCTGCATAATAATTTTGCCGCATACGTTTACTTAACAATAATTTAAAAATTATAATTACAGTATTTCTTAAAAAGATAAACAAATTATGTGGTTGTGTAGCAATTTTAACATGCTTGTCTTTTAAATATTTCGTCGTCCCTTTTGAAGCCATTTGTGATAAGCTTGTTCAATGCCCTGATTGTATACACTTTACCATTTTCATGGGTTGAGCTCCCTAAGATCAGGAATTTTCGGGCTTTCTATTAAAAATTTCGTTAAGGCATGTGCATGTGCTGGAAGCATGCGTGACCTCTCAGATGACAGTAAAAGGTTTATTGTCAAAAATGTCCTTTCTGCACACGCAGTTCCAGCAGGAAGCAGTAAAAGAAGCATAGATGCAGCTGGCAGCGAAAGGAACATAGTTTTTCTTTCTGCACCACATGAAAGCATTAAAAGATTGCTTTGAGTGTCAATATTTCCAGGGTACCTCATGTGGATGCTAAACTCGTTCTTCATGTCCTTTTCACTGGTTCCACACATGCTGGCAATTTTTGAACAGTCGGGGTTTTCCAGTTTTTTTCCAAAATCTCATGAAACTTTCGGAATCCCTGAAATTGGTCAGAGAGTCTGTGGTTCATGTTTTGAATAATTTTATTCTTGTAGCTGTATGCCAACTTCAACAAATCCTTATCAGTCATGTCGTTATCTTTAAAGTTTATGTCATGTTCCTGAGCCTTTTTGTATGAACTTTCATTGTTTATAACATTTAATCACTGATTTCAATATCTTAAATTTGTTTTTGCTCCGAATTTATCAGTACCATTGCGTCCGTTAAGTTTCTTTGAGAAGACTGCAAGGATTTACTGAGACAAGCTTGCGATTTCTTTCGAAACAGAATCAGAAGTCCCCCTGCATCATACAGAGTCACCACCCTGAATGTACGAGTAGATATCTTCTAAGGCTATACATATAGAAGCATAATGCTGCACGACTACTTGAACACATCCTTTATATGACAACCATCTCGTTTCCGCTGGTTGAACAAGTTAATAAGGCATATAAGATAGTACAACTGTACTAGTTATCCGAATTTATTGGCGTATATAAAATCAAGGTTTCCAAGCTTTCGCACATCAACCAGATGGCTTTCTCAAGGAAGGTAGACAGCAAACTGCAAACTGGATAATAGAACGTTTCAAGAATTTGAACGCGGTGAGTTGACTTGACAATAAACGAAGAGATGCGAACGTAATTATTCAATAAAAACACGAGACATCATGTTCGTATTGCACGCGGAATCCTTGGAGGAAAACAAAAGGCATTCATTATTCGAAGAATTGGCTCCAAATTCGTGGTAATTCTAGCGAGACGCTATCATTGCAGGCCTCATCGTTTGTAATGATCTCCAATGTTTCCCGAAAGGCAGTGGATTTTGGAGTAGAGTAGGCAGCTAATTTCTTTATGTTATCCCACATAGGATCGGCGGACTTGAACTGGACTTCTCTGGACAGGGCCGTGGTTAATTTTCCGTTCTTTATGTCCCTCTTATGCTCGT
The DNA here is from genome assembly GCA_039090855.1 of Macrothele yani. Lineage (NCBI taxonomy): Eukaryota > Metazoa > Arthropoda > Arachnida > Araneae > Macrothelidae > Macrothele > Macrothele yani. The sequence continues at coordinate 182,277 of JAYWMT010000167.1, forward strand.
TGACTCTAATTCTAAATGAACGTTTAGTCATCCCAATGTAGAATCGCTTAGAGCCATCCGGATATTGTAGAGGGACGGCATAAACACCTGCTTCGTGCTCAGAAAGATGAACCTTGGTGTCGGCATAAGATCTCCGACACCTTTATATGCTATGCTTAAGCGAAAAACTGACGAGCTCCCATTTTCCAACGAAGCAGGTGTTTATGCCGTCCCTCTACAATATCCGGATGGCTCCAAGCGATTCTACATTGGGATGACTAAACGTTCATTTAGAATTAGAGTCAACGAGCATAAGAGGGACATAAAGAACGGAAAATTAACCACGGCCCTGTCCAGAGAAGTCCAGTTCAAGTCCGCCGATCCTATGTGGGATAACATAAAGAAATTAGCTGCCTACTCTACTCCAAAATCCACTGCCTTTCGGGAAACATTGGAGATCATTACAAACGATGAGGCCTGCAATGATAGCGTCTCGCTAGAATTACCACGAATTTGGAGCCAATTCTTCGAATAATGAATGCCTTTTGTTTTCCTCCAAGGATTCCGCGTGCAATACGAACATGATGTCTCGTGTTTTTATTGAATAATTACGTTCGCATCTCTTCGTTTATTGTCAAGTCAACTCACCGCGTTCAAATTCTTGAAACGTTCTATTATCCAGTTTGCAGTTTGCTGTCTACCTTCCTTGAGAAAGCCATCTGGTTGATGTGCGAAAGCTTGGAAACCTTGATTTTATATACGCCAATAAATTCGGATAACTAGTACAGTTGTACTATCTTATATATAGTTGGTGTACAGTTCCTTGTGTTATTATTTAATAAGGCATGTTATCGACCGCAATTTCTGCCATATGCAAAATTGACAACCTTTTGTGGCTTCCTCTGAATGTACTGTACAGCTTGTTAAACACGCTCAGTTTTCTCTTGATGTGAGGATTCTGTCTGCAGCTGTGAAAAAGATGGCTTTAACAGTGTTCAAATAACAATAATATGAGGATTCTGTCTGCAGCTGTGACAGAATCCTCATATCAAGAGAGAACTGAAGATGGCTTCAACAGTGTTCAAATAACAATAATGTGAGGATTCTGTCTGCAGCTGTGACAGAATCCTCATATCAAAGAGAACTGAAGATGGCTTCAACAGTGTTCAAATAACAATAATGTGAGGATTCTGTCTGCAGCTGTGACAGAATCCTCATATCAAGAGAGAACTGAAGATGGCTTCAACAGTGTTCAAATAACAATAATATGAGGATTCTGTCTGCAGCTGTGACAGAATCCTCATATCAAGAGAGAACTGAAGATGGCTTCAACAGTGTTCAAATAACAATAATGTGAGGATTCTGTCTGCAGCTGTGACAGAATCCTCATATCAAGAGAGAACTGAAGATGGCTTCAACAGTGTTCAAATAACAATAATATGAGGATTCTGTCTGCAGCTGTGACAGAATCCTCATATCAGAGAACTGAAGATGGCTTCAACAGTGTACAAATAATAAATTTGGTGCATGTTCTTTTAGCCTCGCCTGGACGCCACTCACATTTCCGCTAAAATTGGCACCGCCATCAAATAATACGGCAGAGATGTTCGCAGGATTCAAACCTGATCTTCTTAGCTCAGTAATCAACACATCTGTGATATACTCTGCTTTTGCTGATTATAAGGTAACTGCAGATAAAAAGGTTTCTTCAATCAGGAATGTGTTATCTTCACCCTCAACAACGATATGACGAACACAAATGCGAGCACTTCACGACCGTTGATGTCTGCGCTGGAGATCTGCAGAGGTAATACTTTTTAGGCCCGAGCTCGGCCCTGGACCACCTATTTAATGTCAGGTCCGACCCGGCCTGGTGTCTTCTTCAGGGCCCGGCCCTCCCATTCAGGCCCGGCATAGGTTTCATTTGCTTAACTGGCACTTACCTTAACATCGACGGTATTTGTACTGTAACTTTTTGGAATAACTCGAAACTCGTGTAAAAAGAGGGCATAAGCAAGTTAACTAACCAACCATAACCAGAAATACGACAAATGCAATAAACCGTATTCAATGAACTTAAGTAAATTATAGTCATTTCATAATCGGACCCTTCGAATGGTCAGTTCACTGTTTATACGAGTCAAATATTGTCTTCTTTGACACTTTCGCCCAGAACATAATATAATCTGATGCTCATTTGCACACACGTACACACACACTAATATGCTTAATGGTTAGTAGTTAATACAGCAAACTCTCTTACGCAGAATACGATTTCATGCTGTTGGCCAGACGTCTTTGATTTTAATTCTTCGGGTTCAGAATATAACTCCCAAAATGCAAATGTAATACAAATTTCCGATTGTTTTGCTCCTCGAACCTCTAATTTACCCAACACAGTATTCATCCATATTTAAATCAAAGCAAATAACAAATCAAAATTATAGAGACAGAGCCTAAGAATATTTTACTAGCGCATATTGAAGCTTTAATTGATTCCTAATTCCTATAAATTCAAATCATTGTACGGAGCAAGTATTTATCTGGTGTAAACTTCCGAAATAAATGGAATATGGATTCAAAGGAGAGAGAGATTTCCAAAGATCTAAGACGAAAAGATGCTTGCAAAATAAATAAATAAATAAAAAGCACAAAGGGAGAGAAGAATGATTGCGAGAAACAAGAAATATAATGACGTGAAAGGAAAGACAGAGACTTCAGAAACAGAATGACCTATATTTATCACCAACCTGACTACACGGTACACATGCAAGTGCAGGACCGTCCAAGCCCGCCTACGAAATTGTAGGCCCGACCCGTAAGTTTTAAACAACCGTGAAAGCTCGGCCTCGGGCCTCGGGTCAGGGCCCGGCCCGTGCAGGGCTCTAGTCTATGCATTCATCGGCCATAAGCTGACCAGAAGTCCTTAATTCTTGAGGACAGTCCTCAAATTCAGTTTACTGTCCCCAAAAACGCCTGATGCCTTTGGGTACACAAATTGTCCCCATATTTTGATATTTGTCCTCAAAGTATCCTCGAATTTACACTTCCTCATTAACTCGTTAGATCTCTAATGAAAAATGTTCTTAAAAGTAATTTTCTTGTTACTAGTTTTCCTACATGCTTCTTCTTTTTTTGCCTATTTTTGTTTTTCTTCTTTCAGAGTTTAACGACCACCAGGAGCAACTCAGAGGACTATAAGCAGTCACCTGTCTCTAATTTGGAGCATTCGTTCCAGGGAAGGAAGGGAGCAAGTTTTGTAAGACAAACACACCACCCATGCCTCATACGGGACTCGAACCCGTGCCAACTTGTACGAATCATCGTCAGTGACCAGCCCTAACACTCTGCCCCACTGGCACGTTCAAATTTCGACTGCGTTTCTTTTGAGTTTCTCGAAGAACTTTGGCAAAATAAAAATTTTTGGTGTGCAGCATCATTTTAATTCGGCACATATACCTAAGGTACAGCATTTTACTTTTGCGAATATGTTCTTGTCATCATAGTTCTACTTTGTCAATAAAAATTAACGACTTTCTATAAGATATATTCTTTTAAGACACAAATTTTAATATGCAAATCACACTTATTGAAGCAATGCAGTTTTGTGGCAAAAAGATTTGCATATTTATATTGAATACGTATGTGTCCCCAAATGAACTGCTGGTTTGATGACGCCACGCCCTTTTGTCTTCAAATCAGTGTTCCAATATCTGGTCACCTTAATCAACCATGACAGAATATGGTGGAATATCTTTTCGCCGTTCAGCAGTTGCTCCTGTAACAGTTCACCTAATGCTTCTAAGAAATCTGTTACGTTAGTGGATGATAAGCAGTGAACATTCTGTGGATTAATTTTTTTTCAATTAGCCAGATTACCAGATCCATCTACAAAAGCAGCGGTCGAAACTAGATTAGGCCAGTTCGATGTCGTGTGGGGAAGTTCCGATCTGAACAAAGCAGTATGCAAGTTTTAGCAGATCCTTAGTTGAGTTACTTTCTTTTTCTACCTGTTTATGGGAGTGCATAGATATCATTGTTTTAACATACAAACCCTTCAGTTTTGTGTTAGATGCAGCCAGGGTTATTATATTTGAAAGGCTTTTTAGTCATTGAAGAGATATTGCGTTTCAAAGGTATGTGCACACAGACTCAGCGAGAAAAAAAGTTCATGCTTACATATAGCTCTTTCATATAAACAAAGTATATGAACAGAAAGTAAAAATGCAAGATGTTTCATAAAAATATTTGTGAATGATTATTTTGAATAACAGTGTAAACGAATTACTAGCTTCATTTGTTTGCAAAAGTAGACAAGTGAACTCTCTTTGTCGTTATCCTAATATTTCAGCAAAGAAATGTCTTGGACCTGTTGGATCCATTACTGACTGCGCTACTGCACACATCAACGAATGGAATATCAAGTAAAAAGCAAAAAACAGGCCTTGCCTGGGCTTTTGAATAACCCACGGAAATTTCGCTTCCCAACCTACTTTGCTAAGGAACGATGCGCTGTCAAAGCGCAACTTGCACTCAACCAAATGGTGCGAGGGCAAGTGCGAGCTGGACCAAAAGCTGATTTGTCGTTGCCATTGCGACTGCGCTTTTTGTCCGGCATTATAGTGAATGACAATCAAAAGTAAATAATGTTTAAGAAATTCACTGTATGTCTGTCTTCCTCTCGTGATCGTTTCTTTCTCTGTAAGAACTTGTCGATCACGCAGCTTCGATTTCTTTCGGATAGGATGTGATAAAACATCATCATGTTAAATTCACTCATGTTTAATGTCACATATTGCATATGTGGATAGGTGTGTATCTTTGTTTGTTACACAACCAAAATGGGGGTATTGATATATTTTTGCAGAGAGGTGTCTGAAGAAATTAGGGAGGGGGGTGTTGGGGGAGTGTAGGGGGGGTTTTGGGGGAGTGTAGGGGGGGGGGTATAAATCCCTGATTTTCTTCTTTTTTTTTGTGAGATTTAAGGAAAACTGATCACTTTTCTTGAAGTTTACAGAACGGGGTGGGGAAATCCTCACTCCACAACACGCTCTTTTCTTTAGGAAGGATGAAATCGGAGAACGATGCGTGCAGTTATTTCATTTTATCTAATCCCAAACATTAATTTCATTTCAGGAAAATAATAATAACTACACTGCTGGCCACCTAAAATGCAACACCAAGAACGACACGAGATAGCAAAGCCATATTTACTGGACAAATAACAACATATACAAAGATGAAACGATTGAACTTACAGGCCCGTGCGACTTGCGGAACACGCAGATATCAATAGTTCGTCTGGCCCCCATGACTAGCAATCACGGCCGCTACACGCCGCGGCATCGAACGAAAGAGGCTTTGGATGTGGGCTTGTGGTATGTCGGTCCAGGCTGCTTCCACACGTTGCCAATGTTTATCATGCGTAGCCGCGGGTGGTGCTTGCCGGGCCACTCGGTTGCCGATCAGCGACTAGACGTGCTCGATGGGCGACATATCGGGAGAACAAGCGGGCCACCGCAGCAGTGACGCCATGTGGGCCGTGAAAAATTGTTGCACGATGCGTGCCACGTGGGGGCCTTCATAATCCTGTTGAAACGTGACCGCTGGCAGGTCCAACAGGTAAGGGAGGACTACAGGCTCCAAAACGTCGGAGATGTAGCGGCGGCTGTTGCGTGTACCGTCGATGCGTACCAGAGGGGTGCGAGTATCATATCCAATTGCGCCCCAAACCGTGACACCGCACGTCGGGCCGGCATGGCGATGCATAATGCAGGCGTCATACAGTCTCTCAACGCGGTGTTTCCACACGCGGATTCGACCATCGTGGTGTAGCAGGCAGAAGCGGGATTCGTCGGAGAAGACAATATCGGGCCATTCCGTAGTCCAGGTGCGGCGTTCAACGGCCCACTGCCGCCGCACGCCGGTGGTGTAACGGCAATGGTAATCGGAGCAATGGGCGCCGTGCGACAAGTCCCCGCTCCTGCAGACGATGTCGAACGGTACTTGCTGACACAGGTTGTTGCACAACACACCCTAATTCCTGCGCTAACGTTCGTGATGTGGCAGTGTGAGCCGTCAATGCCCGCCGCACAACATGCCGGTCACTCCCGTTCGGTGGTGTGCTGCGGCTGCGGTAGTCGTTCACGTCGGTCCGTCCGTCCCTCCTGCACCCACCGAATCCATACTTGCCTCACTGTGGCTGGATGTCGTCCCACACGGGCGCCGACGTCTCGGTACGATAAACCGCTGTCGCGATAAGCCACTATTCGCTCTCTGTCGAACTCCGAAACGTGCTGGAATGACTGCCGTATTCTGCGACGAGGCATCAGGAAGCTTCCCACTCACAGGTCCGCCAGCACAACACACTTTCACTACTTACACCACGCCTTCTGTGCACCCTTCTTATAGTGCTTCTAGATGACGTGCCGGGCGCACATGATTTGAATATGCCCGGCAATGCTAATCGTTTGCATGTCCTCTCGCGAGCGACGCATGCTGCGAATTTCAGGCCAATCGGATGCTTCCTTCTTGGTGCTGCATTTTGGGTGGCCAGCAGTTTAAATGAATTGTGAAAGACTTTTATTTTTTTTTCTCAGAAAAGGGCAATAAACGATTTTCGTCATTTTCTGTTCCAGTCTAAAATTCTTGGCTTCCTTTTATTTTTTATTATTTTCTAGCGGTCTTTCCTATCACGGAACGAGGGACTTTCATTTCGCATATGAAGGTGAATTTATTGTATATGAATCTTTTTTTCCCTCTTCTCTCGTTCAGTAGTTCGTTGTTGTTTTCCTGTATTTTGGTCGATTTTAAGCTGCTACAAAAATGTCAACAGTTTCGGGTCTTTTCTTGGCTAAAGAGGCCGGTGTGTTCTATTTTTAGCATAAGGTCAGCCCAGAGAGGGGATAGAACTGACATGTGTTCTCTCTCTCAATTTTAACGCGCAAATGCTACTAACCCCCATAGCAGGTTAGCCTGTTGCTAAGGGCGTCCGTGAATCATTGAGGGCAGCAGGGTCAGAGGTTGAGCCAAACCAAGAATTTCCAGTGTGAAAAATCGCTCTCTTGTTGCTCGCTGACCACAATGTAAGAATATAAGAGGACCCCCGGTGTCCGTCGCCAGGACTTTGGTCGTTGGCAAAAATTTGGCCTGGCTGGGAATCACCTTAAAGATGGACGATGATGCTCTGGAAGCAGCACCCGATTCCAAGTACCCACCTGCATTGGCAGCATTGCGATGGTAGTTAGGCGCATCGGGTATAGCACCAATATAAGTTGAAATTGCCAACCCAGCAGAGACGACAGCTTAGACCTGGCGGAGTCTTAGCAGCCAATGAAAGGGCACCAATCTTGCGTCATGCATGCCACGAAACTGAGAGGAATTTGCCCCGCTTGATCGAGCAGTGAAATTAAGAGAGCTGTTCTAACCACAAGATGATTAAACCCAATGAGAAGAGCCTCTGCAAAAACGGATCCACTCCCAGTTGTTAAAAGTCAACTTGAAATTATCGGCTGTGGCGGACCTCATGGGTGTTGTGCGGGTTAGGACTCAAATCAGCCAGTAAATGTTGGAACTTCCAAAAAAAAAATAAAGATAAGTAATAATGGAAAAAAAAAAAAACCTATAGCGACGCAGTCGACACAAGGTAACTTCCTACTTTATATATTTTATGTTAAGACACAGGTTGGTATGTGGCCTTGTTTGGAGCTGATTGAGGATAAATTTTGTTGAGGCTGTGCTTTCAATGGAGAAAAATCTATTGTTTCAAGAAGGAGATAATTGAAAATTGGAATATTTTGCATCAGAGGAGGCTTAATATTTTGTGTTTGTGTGTTTTCGGCAGTTAAATCGCTTAGTGTGTACTCAGAGTTTTGTTATGTCCATTCTGAAAAGTAGAATTTTTATTTAGGGCTATTTAAATATTATGTTGTAGTTCCCTTGAAATTCTTTAACGTTGGGCATGATAGTAAGACAGGTCTGGTTTCAGTTGTAATTTACTTGGGGTCAGTTAAATTTCAGAAGAAATGTAAATGTTTTCGTTCAGGTTTTTTTTTAATTTTGTGTTTGAGTGTGTTTTGGGAATTAAACCTCATGTTGAAGTTTTATTTTTGGTAAGGAAACTTCATGTCATCTTTTATGTGCAAAAGAAAAAAATGTAATTTTACGTGTGTTAATGCAGTAGTATATGATTTCATAATTTTGGTACAGGCTACCATGAGAACGAGCAACCTCTCAGACCAGTATTTCTTTAAGCGCAATATAAATTTCCATGTGAGGAATGATGTTTACCTGCAGTAAGTTAGATTTGTATTTATGTGTAGAAGTAATACTCTGATTTTCAAGCAGTTCAAATTTTCTTAGAGGCAGTTTTTTGGGGGTTTGATGTTTTGGTGAATTTAAGTTGTAAAATTATTCTTTAAAATTTTGTAGTAGTGTGGGCTAGTTTCCAATATCAGTCAGTGTATTTGAATAACAAATTTGCACGAGAGAGGAGACATTAAAAGGCATGCATGTTCGACTAGAGTTTTTCTTTAAAGTGGTAGCCTGGATCTCTGTTACCTGTTTGGATTCTTCGATAGGTGATTTTTTTGCAGATAGTGTTTCGGCGATATAGTGTGTTTTCTCTTGGAGCTGATACGGTGTATTTTTCAGGAAATGATGGTATTAATAGTGTTTCTCTGGATGCTGTGTGGCTAGGAAATGGTGTTTTGCGACAGGGGACCTTGGAAGTAATTGGGGGATTCTTTCCCGGTCAAGGTGCTTTCCATCTTGAGATAGGTTTCATGCTCGAAAATGTGCTTATGGAGATAATTGGGGTATTGTCTACCTGGTTAGTAACCTCAGTAGGCCAAATTATCCTGAGGAAGTTTTTCCGAGCAAGGTGTGCACGTGTGTGTTGTTCCAAATACAGTAGTTAAGTGAAAGAAAACAATACAAGGTGATACGCCACATTTGTTTTTAAATTCCCATCTCAGTGAATGGGTTCAATTTAATTCACGACCATATCTTACATTTAGCCCTCAAGTGATATTCCCTCAGAGTGAAATATTGTTTTCTAAGAAATTTGAATCTGATTAAATTAAATCTTTGTCTAGCCACTGTATGAGTTATTAACTTCATGGATCTTTTGAATTAGGTGAACAATTGCATAACGAACTTTTGAAAATGTAGGTTAAGTTGTGTTATGAGTTACATGCCAGTGAGTGTTGTGTATTTTGAATTTTCGTGAACGGTAAGACCGTAAGGGTGCCTATAGATATCTGTTCAAGTTCAGGATTATTGTGAATCAGTATTTGTTTTTTTATCTTTGCATTTTATGGCATTATGTAGCCAGAGCATGCTAGTGTTAGGAAGGTTGTATGCATTTCGTGTTGTTGGTGTGATATTTCTTATTAGTGTTGCGAGTTGATGAAAAATGTTTGAGTTACTTTAGTAAGTTATTGAGAGCAATAGTGTCGATTTGGTATCTAGAGGTTATTTTGTATCAGTTAATGCTAGTGTTCAGTGCTATGTGATTTTAAGGCAAATTTTCCTGTTAGTGTAGAATTGTGTACTAATGTAGCTTTTGGTTATCTATAATTTTTACTCAGCCATTGTAATTCTAAAATTAATGTTATCTAAGAAAGCTGGCTTGCGAAGGTGGCCCTGAAAGGTAAATGCATCTGTATTGTATTCATATCAAGGTCTAACTTTATAACCGAGAGGAGAAAAATTGCACTTCAGCTGTCAAAACCTGTTGAGTGGTTTTATTTGTTTTCGATAATAATGTTTTCTGGGTAAAAGAATCTTAAGCTACCGGAAAAGGATAAATTTGATTTTTTGCGTTATGGAAGTGCTGTGCTACGAGCTACAGGGGCTATTCAAAATAATGGAAACACCTTGAAACAAAAGGTGTTACGCACCTAATATGGTATGGGAGCACCCTTAGCATTTAGAACTGCTTAAATCCTCCTTGGAATGGACGCATGCAAGTCCTGGATGGTTGTAAGTGGTATGTTGTACCATTCCTTCTGCAGAAACTGCTCCAATTCCTTGAGAGACAGCGGAGGAGGATGACGGGATCGCACACAGGGGCTCAATGATGTTTAAGTTCAGTGATGGAAGGTGTGCAACTTCATCTTCCCCAAACCATAACTGAACAGTTCGACTTCTGTGAATCGGGGCATTATCATCTTGAAAGGTGCAATCCCCTGACGGAAACAATGTCTGCTCCATTGAATGCACATGGTAGGCCAAAAGAGTAACATTATCACCGCTAGTGATCCGTCCGTGTAAGACCTGCTGCAAACCACGAGATCATGGCCCAAATCATTACGGAACCGCCCCCATGCTTCACTGTAGGAAGGAGACAATCTGGGTTATAGGCTTATGCGGGGATTCGCACGTAAACCCGTCTGTGATGGAGAATAGTGAGAAAATGGTTCACTGAAAACCGCCACTCAGGAAAACTGCCACATGCTTTTCTATTAAGGGGCCGGGCACAAATTGCTATTCCTTCGAGAAACACTTTCAATGTGTGGCAGTTTTCCAAGTTTCCGAATTATGTGTGGCAGTTTCCCAAGGTGCCTAACGATGGGAAGGATCTCTTTTGATTGTCTGAATTTTCATGTCGGTTCATACTTACGGCAACTGGCCACAGAAGTTCGAGGGGATAGGGGTTATAAAGAATGCCTTTTCTTGGCCTATATTGAGAATTGAATTGTGAACTCCAAACAAATTTCGAGAAAATGTTCTATTTAAGCGCCAAGCGTTCAGGAAAGAACAATAAGGTGGGATTTTTTAATAACGCTGCACTTTTTACTTAGGCACTAAATATTTACATAACATGTCAAATTTGTAATATTTTTCTTTTTACTTAATTAATTCATAGGCCCTACACCTCGGCTTTTTTAACAGCTTTTAATTCGCCGACTTTATATTCATAACGCTTACGTATCAAATCAAGTCAATAGTATTGCTTTTTTACATAGGCACCAAATAGTCATAGGCCTTTCTAACATTCTACCACTGTCATATTCACAACGTTTACATATCAAATCAAGTTAATAATATTGCGCTTTTATTTAGACACGAAATATTTATTCACAGGCCCTAGGTCTAGTCTTAGGCGCTTTTACCAGTTTTTATTCTACCAATCATATTCACAACGTTTACACAGAAAATCATGTTAATAATATTGGGCGTTTTCTTAGGCACCAAATATTAATCCATATGGCCTAGGCCTAGGCCTTTTTAATAGTTTTACTTTACCAATGCCATATTCACAACGTTTACACAACAAATAAATGTAATAATTTTGCACTTTTACTTAGGCACGAAATATTAATTCACTGGCCCTAGACCTAGGCCTTGTTAATAGTTTTTACTCTATCAATGACATATTCACACAGTTTGCACACACAAAAAAAAGTAATAATATTGCTCTTTTACTTAGGCACGAAATATTCGTTCATAGGCCCTAGGTCTGGGCCTATGAATTAATATTTCGTGCCCATGTAAAAAACGTAATATTATTAAATTGATTTGTTGTGTAAACGTAGTGAATATGGTATTGATAGAGTCAAAAACGGGTTCGGACATTTGGGCACCGGACTTTTGGGCACCGGACATTTGGGCACATTCATTTTTAAAGCAATGAAATTGCGCTGCGTTGAAAATTATAGTGTTCCTACATTTCTCCCTACTTGAGCAAGTGGTGTGCACAAAAAAAATTTCACTTATATCGCATTATCATTAAGAAATTGAGACATATTTACGAATTTCTGTCTGAAAGACTGGGCGGACATTTGGGCACCGGACATTTGGGCACAAATGTTTAAGGGGCCGTATACCAATTGCCGTTTCTTGGCCCAATAGTAAGAGACTGGCCGAGAAAATGTTCGCCGTAAGTTACTTAGGCACTAAATATTTACGGGCATGAACCTACTGAGCAAACCTGTCTGGGGGGGGGGGGGGGATATATCAAAAGTGTACAATATGAACAATTTCTCGTCCGATCGGGAGATTTTATTTTCAGCATTTACAAACTACAACTGGAGACATTATCTCAGGGCGTAAACCTACTGAGCACACCTGTCGGGGGGGGGGGGGTTAGTACTAAAAAGTGTGAAATATAAAAAATTTCTCGTCCGATCGGGAGATTTTCAGCATTTACAAGCTACAACTCGTAACATTGCCTGAGCGCACGTGCCTGCTCTGAAAACTTGTGTGTGTGTGTGGGGGGGGGGGGTTATACCAAAAGTGTAAAAATATGAAAAATTTCTCGTGCGATCCGAAGATTTTCAGCATTTACAAGCAACACCCCCACCCCCGCCCGATAGGTATCCTGAGTAGGCACATGCCCTCAAATAATGTGTCCAGTTGTAAATGCCGAAAATCTGCCGATCGGACGAGAAATTCTTCATATTTTACACTTTTTGAAAATACCTCCCCCGAACGGGTTTGCTGCGTAGGTACATACGCTCAAAACAGAAAATTTGTCGAGCTGCAGCTTGTAAATACTGAAAAATCTCTGATCGGACGAGAAAGTCTTCATATTTTACACTTTTGGTATCCCCCTCCCCTCACATACACAGGATTGCTGAGTAGGCACATGCCTTCAAATAATGTGTCGAGTTGTAGCTTGTAAATGCCAAAAATCTCACGATGGGAGGAGGAATTTTTCATATTTTACACTTTTGGTATTAACCCCCCCCCCCCCCGCCGACAGGTTTCCTTCCAGAGAGTGCACATGCGCTGAGAAAATTTGTTATCGAGTTGCAGCTTGTAAATGCCGAAGATCTCCCGATCGGAAGAGTAATGTGAAATCTTGATATTTTACGCTTTTTGGTACCCCTCCCCCTAGTTTCCTGAGGCAGCAGATGCCTCAGACAATTCGATGACTTATAGCTTGTAATGGCTGAAAATCTCCCGATCTGACCAGAATTTTTTTATATTTCATATTTTAGGTTATAAGACACCCCCCCCCCTCCACACACACACTCGACAAGAGTCCTGGGTTTCCTCATACTCGCAGAGAATTTGTTTTAGTTACAGTTTATAGAAAAATATCGTAAATAAGAAAATACGAAATTACCGACATTTTATGTGTGCTGGTGGGAGGGGGTCTAAGAAAAATCCTTACCTCCTTCAAGGCTGTCAAACATTTAAAAAAGGTTTCGTCTATTTTAGTGTTTTAAATTTATCAAAAATTTGGCTATATTAACGGCGGGAGGGGAGGGGGCTCTTCCCCCCTTGGACACCCAATTGTCGTTTGTCTTACTGGAAACGTTTTCTCCATTCAATTGCCCTCACAGCGAAAAAAACGGCAATTTTTGTACGGCCCCTCAAGATTTGTGCCCAAATGTCCTAAACTCAGTCAAAACTATTAAAAAGGCCTACGGGCTATGAATTTATATTTTCGTGTAAACGTTGTGAATATGACATTATTTAAATAAAAACTGGTAAAAAGGGCCTAGGGCCTGTGAATAAATATTTCGTGTCTAAATAAAAGCGTAATATTATTAACTTAATTTGATGTGTAAACGCTGTGAATATGGCATTAGTAGAATAAAAACTGTCAAAAAGGCCTAGGCCTAGGGCCTATGAATTAATATTTCCTGCCTAAGTAAAAGCGCAATATTATTACATTTATTTGTTGTGTAGATGTTGTGAATATGGCAGTGATAAGGTAAAAACTATTTAAAAGGCCTAGGCCTAGGGCCTATGAATTAATATTTCGTGCCTAAGTAAATGCCCAATATTATTAACTTGATTTTCTGTTAAACGTTGTGAATATGGCATTGGTAGAATAAAAACTGGTAAAAGGGCTCAAGCCTAGGCCTAGGGCCTGTGAATAAATATTTCGTGCCTAAATAAAAGCGCAATATTATTAACTTGATTTAATGTGTAAACGTTGTGAATATGACACTGGTAGAATAAAACCTGTTAAAAAGGCCTATGCCTGTGGCCTATGACTATTTAGTGCCTAAGTAAAAGAGCAATGCTATTGACTTGATTTGATACGTAAGCGTTATGAATATAAAGTCGGCGAATTAAAAAGCTGTTAAAAAGGCCGAGGTGTAGGGCCTATGAATTAATTAGGTAAAGAAAATATTACAAATTTGACATCTTATGTAAATATTTAGTGCCTAAGTAAAAGTACAGCGTTATTAAGAAATGCCCACCTCTATTAGTCTTTCCTGAACAAAACAATTTTTGCTTGGCTTACATAGAACGTTATCTCGAAATTTGTTTGGAGTTCCTAATTCAATTCTTAATATAGGCCAGGAAACGGCAATCTTTATACCCTCCCCCCCATCCCTCGAACTTCTGTTGTGGCCAGTTGCCCTAAGTATGAACCGACATTAAAAATTCAGACAAACAAAAGAGCTCCTTCCCATCGTTAGGCACCTTGGGAAACTGCCACACATAATTCGGAAACTTGGAAAAACTGCCACACATTCAAAAGTGTTCCTCGGAGGGATAGCAATTTGTGCACGGCCCCTTAATGAAAATCGTGTGGCAGTCTTCCTGTGTGACGGTCTTCCTCCAACCGAGAAAATTGATTCATCGGAAAACAAGATATGTTTCCATTGATCCGCAGTTCACGTTTTATACTCCTGGCACCACTGGAGTCTCCGTTTCATATTCACCTGTGACACCAGGGGTTTTGCAATCGCAGCTCTGCCGTAAATACTGTGCTGATGCAAATCCCTTCGCACGGTATGGGTCGACACTAGGTTTTGGAGATGTGCATTAAGCTCAGCAGTCACTTTCGTTGCCGTGATCTTCCTCTTTGCGGTCACAATCTTCTTCAATGTCTTCCTGTCTCTCGCAGTGACTTTGGTTTTCCTTCCACAGTTGTGTCTCGCAGATGATGTTGTGCCGTGAACATTTTATGCTGTTCTGCTCTTCGACAGGGTACCCCTCAATACCCCCAATACATGCGGTTACGGACACACTAACCAGACGGGTTCCTACAATCTGTCCACTTGGGAACTCCGACAGATCACTCATTGTGCCTTCACCTCAGGGGCGGATTTACAGGGAAGCCCACGTAGCCCAGGCACAGGGCCCTGCGATGCTGGGGGGCCCCAAAACAACGATTTTTTGCCTTTCTCTAAAAAACAAAAAATAAATAAAATAAATAAAAGTTATATGACCGCAGAGATTGGTGAGTTTTCTGGTAGATTCACTTAGAATGTAATGAACATTTTTTTGTTCAATTCGGTATTTCATGTAACGGGTCATCTTATCCTTAATTTTTTTCCCAGTCAGTACAGTTTAAGGAACAGGCACAAGACTGTTACCGTGTGAGTATAATGGCATGAGGGGAACTGCTTTTACGGGGCACGCTAATTGGTTTAACCATTGTCCAGGCTTTTTTGGGAAGTCGAAGGGATAGACAAGTGACGATGACTGATAGCTTCAAAAGAAACTGTCCGTGGGGTGGAATATGATGTGCGGATGCGGAAGGAGATCCCACGACGCCTTGAAGTATAAATGACAATGAAAGCAGAGCCATAAACTAACCATTTGGAGCATGTTATGTGCCAGCATGGCGGCCTATAACATGCTCCAAATGGTTAGCCTGATTTAACACGTAAACGTTATATGAATATGAGAGGGTTAGAATAAAAACTGTTAAAAAGGCCTAGGACTATGGCCTATGAATTAATATAGTGCCTAATAAAATGCGCAATGGTATAACCTTGTTTAATGTGTAAACGTTACGAATATGACATCGGTAGAATGAAAACTGTTAAAAAGACCTAGGCCTAGGACCGATGAATTAATATTTAGTGCCTAAGTAAAAAAGCAATATCATTGCCTTGATTTAATACGTAAACGTTGTGAATATGGCATCGCTTGAATAAAAACTGTTAAAAAGCCTTTGGCCTAGGGCCTGTGGAATAATATTTAGTGCCCAAATAAAAGCGATATTTGATATATAAACGTTGGAAATATTACATCATTAGAATAAAAACTGAGGCATAGTAATTAGTATTTAGTGATAAATATTCCTACGCATGAGATATTGTAATTAATATTAATATTTCTACGCATGATGCATAGTAATTAGTATTTAGTGCCTAGGTAATCAAAAGAGAATTATTAATAACTTGACATGAAAACATTCGACCTCATGCAATTAGAGTACATGTGGGAAGAACATGACTCTTCCGACGGAGGAAAATTTAAAAAACTGGGCAAAAAGATAAACTACAAGATTCGAAGTATATTTTAAAACGCAATTGTTATTTCTCATCAGCAAATGAACTAGGAAACAGAAATATCTTTTTGATGAATATTAATATCTTTACAAATAAAATTCAGCCTGGAATTTTTATAATAACATCCGCACAGAGTTATTTCCAAATGTCGGAAAACTCCCCAACATCGGAAAACTCCCCATCGGAAATTCCTCCACCGGTAAATTCCCCCACCTTTTTGAGTCGTATTTTGAGTAAAATTCATTTGTGCACGGTCCCTGACTGAAAAAGGTGGGGGAATTTACCGGTGGGAGAGTTTACCGGGATTCGCTGTATCGTTCGTGAGCGTTAGTTATCGTTGAGATTCGACGTAGTGTGTTGATGTTAGTCAAGAATGCCTTTAAGAAGACGAAGAAGCCATCATCAACAGCTCACGGAGTTTGAACGAGGTCGCGTAATAGGGCTACGAGAAAGTGGATTTTCTTTCCGCAATGTTGCAGAACGACTTGGCAGGAATGTAATTGTTGGCAGCGGTGGTCAAGAGAAGGACTGCCTCAAGAAGACCGGGTTCCGGCCGGCCATGTGGCACTACTGAGAGGGAAGACCGCCGTGTACAACGTATGGCCGTGGCGCATCGTACCGCGTCTGCGGCAGGAATTCGAGCTGCAGTTGCCACCACAGTGACACAACGAACCGTTACAAATCGGTTACTTGAAGGACAGCTCCGAGCCAGACGCCCTGTAGCGTGCATTTCACTTACTCCAAACCACTGCCGTTTGCGACGTCAGTGGTGTCAAGCTAGAGCTCATTGGAGGACGGAGTGGAGATCTGTTGTGTTTTCTGATGAAAGCCGGTTCTTCCTGGGTGCCAGTGATGGCCGTGTGTTGGTTAGAAGGAGGACAGGTGAGCGCCTGCAACCAACCTGTCTGCGGCCGAGACACGCTGGACCTACACCTGGAGTTAAGGTCTGGGGAGCAATTTCCTATGACAGCAGGAGCACTCTCGTGGTTATCCCACGCACCCTAACGGCACAGTTGTACGTCGGTCCGGTGATTCAACCTGCTGTGCTGCCATTTATGAACAGCATTCCAAGGGTGTTTTCCAACAGGACAACGCTCGCCCGCATACCGCTGTTGTAACCCAACATGCCCTATAGAGTGTCGACATGTTGCCGGGGCCTGCTAGATCACCAGATCTTTCACCAATCGAGCACGTATGGGGCATCATTGGACGACAACTCCAGGGTCACCCCCAACCAACATTAACCGTCCCTGTATTGACTGACCAAGTACAACAGGCATGGAATCCCACAAACTAACATCCAGCACCTGTACAACACAATGCATAAACGTTTGCGTGCTTGCATTCAACATTCTGGCGGTTACACCGGTTATTAATGTACCAGCATTTCACATTTAAAATGGCTCTTCTGTCGCTTACATTAAGCTGTGATCTTGAAACCTTAATCGAATAAATATGTTACCTATATAAATGTAACTGCCGCCATTTAATTCCTCTACAACTATTTTTTCGTGTGTTGGGATTTTTTTTCCGTCAGTGTATCTTACACTTCCTTGGTAATTTCCCCCCCTCTACAGGTTTGCTGTGTAAGCATATGCCTTCAAATAATGTGTCGAGTTGTAGTGCTGAAAAATCTCCCGTTCGAACGAGAAAATTTTTATATTTTTACACTTTTGGTATTGACCCCCCCCTATTGGGTTTACTGAGTAAGCACGTGCCCTGAGTTAATCTCTCGAGTTGTAGTTTGTAAATGATGAAAATCTCCCTTGGTCGGAAGATAAAATATTCATATTTTACACTTTTGGCAGCCCCCCCCCGATAGGTTTGCGGGGTGGGAACATGACCTCGGATAATGTGTCGAGTTCTAGCTTTCTTGTAAATACTCGAAAAACCATCAGATCGGACGAGAAATTATTCATATTTTACACCATTGTACCTCCCCCTCCCCTCCGTTGATAGGTTTCGCTGAGTAGGCACATGGCCCACAGAAAATTTGCCGTGTTGTAGCTTAAAACGCTGAAAATCTACCGATCGGACGGACGAGAAGTGTTCTTCATATTTTACACCTTTGGTATATCCCCCTCCCCCCCGGGACAGGTTTCCTCAGTAGGTTCATGCTCTGAGATAATGTCTCCAGTTGTAGTTTGTAAATGCTGAAAATCTCCCGATCGGGCAAGAAATATTGATATTTTACACTTTTGGTGTATCCCCCCCGCGACGTTTTCATAGAGTAGGCACGTGCGCTCAGATAATGTGTCTAGTTATAGCTTGTAAATGCTGAAAACCTCTCGATCGGACCAGAAATACTTTATATATTTCGCACCTTTTGGTACCCCACCCCCGCCCTGACAGGTTTCCTGAGTCAGCACATGCGCCTCAGATAATTTGCAGACTTGTAGTTTGAAAACCTTTAAATCTTTTGCTGAGATGTAGATCATAAACATTTCTTATAAAGAATTACATTGGCTATTATCGCAATTAAGAAAATACGAAATTACGGAAAACTTCTTTATATGACTCAGATTACAAACCTCTAGGGTCGTGGGCACGAAGCGGTCAAAAAAACGTTATTTTTATACGGCCCCTTAAAATGTTTGTGGCCAGCGTTCTCCGGGTGGCCAGTTCTCCGGTGGCTATTTCTCCGGTGGCGAGTTCTCCGGTGGCTACTTCTCCAGTGGGCCAGTTCTCCGGTGGCCAGTTCTCCGGTGGCTACTTCTCCGATGGCCACTTCTCCGGTGGTCACTTCTCCGGGTGGCCAGTTCTGCACGGTGGTCACTTCTCCGGGTGGCCAGTTCTCTGGTGGCCAGTTCTCCTACACCCGTAAAACATGTGACTTACGATAGCATAACAGACGATTTTGTAAAGAAAAAATGTAGAAAGAAAACTATATGAACGCCCTGAAGACTGAATCCAACTAGAACGGAAATATAATCCAGGTAACCTGACTTTATATTCATTTACATACTTCAGAATCGATTATATGCAAAATATGTAACAATTTTTTCATTCTGATTTTCCTCTCATCCTGTTTCTCATTTTTATCCCTAAATACAAGTTATGTAAAAATGCACTGCAATGAAACACATAAATAATGCAATATCATAAATGAAATCTTTCTGAAAAAAAAAAAAGATATTTCCATGATATTCTTAGACTTTCTTACTTATGCTCTATTATTATACCAGTAGCACATATGCAGTGAGCAAGAAATAATAAAACACATTAATTAATTGCTTACTCTTATTTATATTCATACCAAGCATAAATAATATGTAAAAGTGAAACTTACTCCGAATAAAAGTATTCGAAACATACGTACAATGAAATGTCATAATGAATATTGTTGAAAAATTTGCATCTGCATATAGTTCTCCGTTCTTCTTGCTTATGGTAATAGCCTATAACTGTATTATAATTGCAGTTGATAAAAATGCTTGGCACACATTCATTTACTTCCAGCTACTTATATAAACCAGATTAAGGTAAAAAAATAAAGAATGGGGGAGGGGGTATGCATAGCAAAAAAGTTATTTTACTCTGTAACAGCAATATATTTGCGGTTGATAAAATGCTACTCGTATTCATTTAATACTTCCATTAACTAAAAATCCCCAGATGAAGGAAAAAAAATTGGGAGGTGGGGGGGGGATATATACTACAGAAAAAATATTATTTTTTGAGTATGGCAGTCAAAGTCAGGGGGGACCCCGAAACCAATGCTGTGCGCAGGGCCCGATGACTTAAAAATCCGCCCCTCTCTCTGCTTCAATTCTCTTTGAACGAAATTATGCAATGCAATCACATACACCCTTGAACTATAAACAACACTTTCTTACAAAAAATTGCAGCTACATGTTCGTTTTACTCAAAAAGGCAGCACATACCAAAGTCACTGTTTTCAGCGAGGTGTTTCACATCGAGTATTTAGGACAAACCCTGTAAATATTTTAGGAATAATTTTGTGAGCTTCAAATATGTGAGATTATTATGCTAATACGAGTAACAAAGTAGCATTGTTAAAATTCGTCAGTTTCTAAAGGCCAAATTGTTAGTACATACTACTTTTCCAGCTATAGTTAAACTTGGTTGAGCTTTCGGCCTGCCATGATAGAATGGCGCGCAAAAATTAAGAAGGACGACACGGTTTTTCGAATGTAACGTCGTGCAGAAGGGCTCCACATCGACTCAAATCATACCATAAGATCCCCAAGATGTAAGAATATGGGACAAGTGAGCAAAACCGTCCAAACAAGGAATCCAAAGGATAGAAAGGCACTTTATTAAAAAGGTAGCTTCGAGCAATAAACTGGACAGGAAGACAGAAACGTCCATGTGACAGGCGGCTGCGAAGGAAAATCCAGTCTTTTAGTAGGGGATATGATCACCCCCCTGACAGCGTTGCAGGATTTACAACGTCTGTCCATGCTGAGGACGAGATTGTCAAAGAGCTGTTGAGGCATCGCGGCCCTATTCCTCTTGTAGCGCCAATCGCAGCTGCGGAATCGTTGCTGACCGATGGTGACGTGCTGCCAAGCGTCTCCCCGAAAATGGTGCCATACGTGTTTTGATTGAATTTAATCTCCGGGGATCTTGCTGGCCAATCCATGCGTTGAATCATTCTTCACTCTCCAACAGCTCTGCGACAAAGCCACTGTAGGATGAGGTGTAGCGTTGTCGTCCATGAAGAGGAACTCAGGACCCAAAAGCACCTCTAAACAGACGCACGTGCAGGCAGGAGAACCTTCGGTACAATAGCGTGGACACCAGTTGACTGAACCTCCTTTTGGGAAGATGTGGAGGTCAGTACGGCTACCAAGCATTATGCAGCTGTGCCGCCCAAACGATGAACCCCGCCACCTTCCAAACCGGTCCCTTTCGATGATGTTGTAGGTGTGATTTCGTGTTTCCTGTTCTCTTTGAAGTGTATACGTCCAGAAACGCTCGTCAGACTTTAAAATCGGCTGTCATCCGTTGAGAGAACTCGACCCCATTGAAGCTGATGTGTCCAGTTTTTGTGTTCCTGGACACCGCAGAAACCGCCGTCTCCGATGAGCAGGCGTTAATGGCACACACCGTACTGGTCGTCGTGCAAATTTTTTTTTTTTTTTTTTTTGATTGAAGGTTTAACGACTACCGTGAGCAACTCAATGGGCTATAAGCAGTCGCCCGTCCCTAATTTAGGGTCACTGGTTCCAGGGAAGGGAGCGAGCCAGCGTGCCGTAAGCCAAACACAAACATCATCCATGCCTGACCGGGATCTCGAACCCGGACCCCTTACGGACGAATGATCAGAGGCCAGCGCCTTAGACCACTGCGCCACCGGGGCGGCTCGTCAATGTGCAAATAAACCACCTTTGTGCAGCCTCCTGGCCACGGTAAAACGCGATAACGGACGTCAGAGCGCGGGAGAAATCGCAAGGTACATGTCTGTTGCATGTGCCTTGCGATTTCTCTCGCTGTCTGCCGTCTG